>JAPSGF010000014.1:1073767-1119475 GCA_035772895.1 Perdix hodgsoniae
GGCGGCGGCGCTCTTAAAGGAACCGCTCCCTCCGCTCATGTGTCCGTCGAAAAAAGTCCCCCCTGACCCGCGCCGGAACGTTTGTGCTGCGGCCGAGGGGCGGCGCCGGGGATTTTAGAGGGAGGGGCGCTCCGCTGGTGCCATGGCAACGGGCGCGGCCTAGCGGGGCCTGGAGCCTCCCGGAGCCTGCGGGGTTCGGCCATGGCGGGCAGCGAGCGGTGCCGCCGGGCCCGGGCGGCGTGGGAGGTGTCCGAGTCCGAACCTGAGCCCGAGCCCGAGCCCGAGCCCGAGCCCGAGCCCGAGCCCGAGCCCCACGGCCCTATCGCGGCTCCGGAAGGCTCTCCTCCAGCGGCAGCCGCCGTACGGCCGAAGCGACGGAGGGCGGCCGGGGAGGCCGAGGCCCGGAGACGGGAGCGGCAGCGGCGGAAGGAGCGGGAGGCGCTGGAGAAGCGGGAAGCGGCGGCGGCATGGCGGCTGCTGAGGCCCGAGCGCTGCCTGCGGCTCCTGGAGGTGTGCGTGGATCCAGGTGGGTTGCGGGGCCTGGCGGGGAGAGCCGAGGGCAGCCCCGTCCTGCTGCTGCCTGCTGAGAAGCTCTCGGCCAGGCCAGCGCTCCTCACCCAGCTGCTGGTGGGGTTACATCGTGCTGGGCTGCTGTGGAGGAGCAGCAGTGCCGTTAGTCTTAGCACAGTTAAAACAGCTCTTTTTCTTATGTCAGGGCTGATCTTTATTTCACCACAGGTTTTCTTGAAGATCCTAGCTCAGATATTTGGATCGAGGCTTTGAGTTCCCTGGACTGTAAATGTTCCTTTGAGCCTCAGGCAATTCCCTGCAGCATAACCTGGAGGAGAAATACACCAAGCATTCCATCTGCCCCAGTGAGTCGTCATCTTCACTGTTGTAAATGTAATTTGACAGCAGATGTTCTGTGGGGAGAAAGCTTTGACTTGGCTTTTCATGCTGGGCACTGACAGCAGCAGCCTCAGGCATGCTAATTACCAATGACCACAGATAGTTCAGAATTAGAGCTGGAACTGGTCCTCATTCAGATTATTCTAAAGCCGGTGTTTTTTAAGTATCTACACGTGATTGGTTTAGGTATGTGTGCATCCTCTGATAGTCTGGGAAATCTGTAATAAGCAAGACTGAAATGACCACAAGTTATTAATACAGATATATGAGTTAGGTTGGCAGTAGCTTTTCCAGATCAGATGTTGTGTATGGCCTGCTGTCACAAGCAGCATCTGCATGGCTGGAAGAGGCTGGGCAAGTTTGCTGCAGGGCCCCCAGCTTTGAAAGTCTAGTGACTGCTTCCTGAATCCTGCTTGCTGGGAACCTTAAAGAGGGCAAGTTCCTCCTGGTGCCAAATACTGTGCCTGTTTCAGTTTGGCTTCGGTAGGTGCTGTATAAAACTGTATTCTCATGGCCACAAAGGTAGGCTGTTCTTGTCCTCACCTCTATTATAAGAATTTCAGATAGAGGCAGGGCTGTAGTTTGGCTCTTGTGGTCATGCGATGACTATGAGGTGCAGATAGAGCCACTTTACATCTTTTTAGCTTAGATGGCAATTTCTGCAGTTGTCACTGCTTTCCTCACCAGGTCACTTATTGCACCTTTGGTGATCTGCTTGTGTGGGAAAGTTCTTTCCCTTTCAGCTCAGCAGTGGGCTTTGACGAGCACAGTACTGCTGTGGTTTAACCCAGCAGGTGGCTAAGCTCGCTTCTTCCCTTCCCAGTGGACCCGGGACAGAGAATCTGGGGGAAAAAGAAAAGTTGAGCTCATGGGCTGAGTTAGAGAAAAGAAAGAGGAGAAAAAGAATAACAGTTATAATAATTATATATGTCTAACAGGTGATTCACAAACAATTGTTCACCTGCCAACCAGTGCCCAACCAGTCCCTGAGCAGCAGCAGGCCACCCATTGAACTCCTCCCTTTATCAGACTTAACTTCCACATGATGTTATGTGGTATATGGAATATCCCTTTGGCCAGTTCAGGTCAGCTGTTCTTATTCTCTCTCTTCCAGCTCCTCCTGCTCCCCTGTCCTTCTCACTGGCAGGACAATAGGAGAAGCTGAAAATATTAAAACATCCTTATATCCTCTATACAAAACTACTCAGCAACAACTAGAAACTTTGGTGTGTTATCAGCATTGTTCTTCTAAAACCAAAACATAGCATCATATCAGACACTATGAATTAAAATAACTGTTCCAGCTGAATCTAACATGGCCTTGTGAGTGTCATGCTGGGTTCTGCATGTGTTGGAAATTGTTTCTTCTTGTTTAGGATGACTGCATGGTGAAAACTGAAGAGGAGAAGGAGGTGTTGGTGTTGCTGGAGCCAGCAGATTTTCTAAAGCGCCTCTATTCCCTAACCCAGGTAATGTAGATCTCTGAGCCGGACCCATGCAGAGTGCCAGGTGAACATGGGAGGCAAGGGAGAGTTCAATCATAACTACCGTTGCTCCACCTTGAAACAAAGCTGTGTTACAGAGTGCAGCAATAGTTTCTAGGGATAACATGCAGGCATTTGCCTTTTAACCCACTACAGGATGCTGCTTTCCTTCAGAGGAGGATTGGGCAAGACTGCCTTGGGAGGATTGCCTTTCCTTGTGTTTTTTTTTCCCTTTTCATTGTGCTTATAAAAGATATGCTTGAAAGAAACAATCAAAGCAAGCAGTCCTTAAAAATGCTTGCATTTGGAAGCAGAGAATTTAGTGGTTAGTTCATGTGCGTGCAATCATGCAGTGTTTTATTTATACCTGTCTAGGCAGCCTGTGCTTCTGCCCTGAGAAGTTCAGAGGCCATCCAGCGCAGTCTGAGAATAGAGAAGGAGAGGCTAGAATAGCCAGTGCCTGTGAGAAGGTCAGTGCTAACGCTCCAGGGAAAAAGGTGAGCTAGAAAAAAAACTGAATATTGGCAGAAGTGGCATGCTGTGCCTGCCCAAAGGCAGCACTCTCAGCTGCAGTCTAAGACTGGCTGCTGCCAGCTTCCAGTGATGAAAGTTGTCCTGGAAGTCCCCTGCTGTCCAGCCAGAGATAGGGAGGGTTTGTTTCAGAGAGGAAATCTGCTACAGACTTGGGTGTGATTTGTCTTGCTTCAGACTTTTGTTGATGCCTCATCAGGGAGTCAACCTGACCTGAACCGAGTGTTACCTTTGGCCAGCCTGGAGCACTCCTCCACTAAAACCTACAGCCTGGCTGTCGTGGGGCTGGATGCCTACAGGTGCGATGTGCTGGGGATGTGTGGGGAGCAGCGGGGCTGGGAAGTTTGCCACGGGTGGAGAGAAGCATCAGTGCAGGGGGAATGTGTCTGGGGCTGAGCTGCTGAGCTTGGTGCCAGCATGGGCTGTAAATCATGAGGTCTGTGCTCAAGAGGACTTGAGTTTTACCATCTTGTGGATATACTTTGCAGATGGATTTAGAGCAGACTGAGGATTTTGTAGTTAGGTGTTTGCAGTTAAGACTCAGGACCAGGCAGAGGGATGCAGTGATACAGCTCTTGCTGCACTGCCCTGTGCACCAAGCAGGGCTGCAGTGCCTTTCTGTTCTCAGCAAAGTGTGCAGCTCATGAAGCAGGGAGAGATGTTTGGTGCCTGAAGCCCTTTTCTTGGTCCTGGAATGTATCATTCATGTATTGCTCCCAGTGCCTGAGTGCTTCCTGTCTGTGTACATGCACAGTAGAGGAATTTCCTCTTCATGGTGATAGTGTGATTGTCCAGATTCTCCCACATCAACTCAGCTGCAGTAGCTAGGTCTGTCCTGTCCTGTCCTTTCTGGAGCGTTTCCCATGGAAGAGCTCTTGTTTCACCACTTCCTGAGCTCTTTCTCACTTAAGCCTGTGAGGATACCTCTTACCAAGTGTGTTATGTTTTAAAATAATCAACCATGGCCTGTTGAGTTCTGCCACCAAGGGAACCAAGCAGCATTTGCCTTAGTTTTGGGTCTTGTCTTTTCTTCTACAGCCAGTTCCCTCCAGCTCATGTGTAGATCTGCAGTCCTGGACACAGAGGGGCTGCACATGGCATGTAGAATTGCAGCTGTGTGCTGGCAGTAGCAGTGCTGCCTCACTGGGGAGCTTTGTCTCCACCATCAGGTCTGACTGGGAGGTAGCAAATGTGGCTGGATTGACTTTTTCCTCTTTATCAGACAGCCTGAGATATGAATATGCAGTACGTAAGTGTGAGCTGTATGTCTTGCTTATAGGTGTAACCAGGAGCAGAATGGGTGGCAGACACTGAGCCCCGGAAAGCAGAGTCCCAGATCCCAGCCTGGCCCAGAGCTGTTCATGACTCAGCAGGAAATATTGGAGGTAGAATTTCTCATGCCCGTTGAAGTTTTATGTTACTTGTTGCTGAGCTGTATGGAAAAGGCTCCCACTGGTGTGCCCTTCTGCATAATGAATGCTTGACAAGGAAGGTGATGGTTTGCTTGGATCAAGTTGCATCCACATGCATGCTCCCTCACCCTAACTGACCATGAGCATGGGTTTGAGCCTTTTGTTTGGATCTGATCCTGCCTCCCCTCCCCAGCCCCAACAAAAGCTGCCCAGTTAGCTGTAAAAGTTGCTATTGGTTCTCACTCAGATCTCTGTCTTACAAAGCCTGTGTTCCACAGCAGGGCAGAAACACTCCTTGTGATACCACAGCTGTCACAAACTAGGTCAAACAGGATATAAACCCTTACTTGATATCCCTCAAACTAAATTCCTGCCCTGACTGGGTACGTCCCAAAGGGGGATGATGACCTGCCGGCTTACTGGGAGCTAAGAAGGATGAGCAGGTTTTAGTACTCTTCTTTGTAAACAGAGCTCATGCAGTCAGCCCAGCCTCCCTCCCCTCCCACTGTGGTGTACCCCTGTGTTCTCCTTGCTCCTATCTCTGAGTGCTTTTGGTGGTCAGGGCTGACAGCAGCACTGCTGGCTGAAGTTGGAGCGTGTTTGTGAAGGAGGATGAGGGGCTCAGGTTGTCCTGGCCCTCCTGACCCTGTTTCTGTCCTGTTGGTTGGTGTCTTATATGTTTCACCACTGTCATTTCTCTTCCAGGCACAGGTGGTGCTCCAGCTGTGGGGTAACATTGATGTACAGCTCCTAGATACGTGGCAGGAATTTGGCGAGCATGTCTCTGCGCTGACTAAGGCAATAGCAAGGCGCCCATACAAGTGAGTTGCGTTGCTGAATTGGACAAGTTCAAAGCCCAGAGCTTTGGAAAACCTCACTAGAAGCTACAGGAATGCTTATGAGTGACTGCCAGTCTGTTGGTTGATGTTAGGGCTTGGACTAGATCATTTTCAGTCCTCTATACTGCTGGAAATCAACTAATCTCACAGTGAATACAGTTGTGATTCAGCATGAAGAAAGGAGATAAAATGAGAAGCGTAGGGAAATCTTTGCACCAAGATGTTCTGAAACTTTCCATTGAAGGAAAGAAAATGTTGAGGAAAAAATATTAGTCCTGAAGAGAGAGGTTTTAGAAGGAAGCCCACTGCCTACACACTGTTCCCTGATCTTGTTCTCAGCAGTCTGCCTTTCTGTAGGAGTCAGCTGGAGATGCAGGAGTTGTCTTTCTGCACTGCTGGGATCTCAGGCAAGGGGTTGCGAGTGGAGAAGGATGGCACAGGGCTGTGGCAGGTGTGGAAGAGACAAATACAGCAGTTTAACAGAGTCAGCCCTGCAACAGCAGCAGCAATAGCAGAAGCATATCCTTCCCCTGGCCTTCTGGTACAGGTAAGTCCTCAAATCCCTTGGTATCCTGTTAAAATCTTGCTGCATGGAAGATGATGGCAGGGAGGGGTGCTGCATGTTTCCTCACTTAGAGGTCTTTGTTGATGGAGCAAACAAATCCTGAGTGTGAAATCACCTCTCCAGAAAGGTGATGGTGTGTGTTTGACTTAAACCATAGCTTTGTTTCAGTACTAGCTACTTACTCATGGCCTTTCCAGGCCACTTTGCCTTCATCTCACCAAACAAGATCAGCTCAAAGTGTATTTGCATTTTTGCTTGTCCGTCCCACCCAGTGCAGTTGAGGGTCTGTTGTATGCATCCCATTGCCATTGTTCAACATGGTCTGTCCATCAGCTCTGCCAGTTTTTGTTTGAGATAGATGATGTCACAGGTGGCAGCCATTACAGTTGGACAATTCTGAATTGCTCCCTAGCAGAACACGTGTGTTAGCCCTGTGGGCTGTGAGGGAGTATCACAGGACATCTGACCTGTCTTTATGCTGCTGGTGAACAGTCCAAAACCTTCCTAGCTCTTCGCATGACCATACAGGGAGCTGACCTAGCTCACTAAAATCTCCCTCTCCCTATTCCTGGAGGATCAGGATTAGAAAAGGATGTCGTCCGACCCTTCTGACAAAAGCTTAGCCATTTTATGAAGACAGGTTGTTTTTTTTTTTTTGTCAACAAGTTCTTGTTTCCATTTGGGGTGAGGATGAATCACTTAAGCTGTTTCCATTAGATCAGGAACTGACAGAACTTTTTTCCTTCTTTTTTTCTATGCAAGTCTTACATAGTCAAATATTCTCTTTTAATTTTCTTCTCCTGGAGCTTTGATCTCTGCCCCTAGCATACCCTCTTCAGAAGAAAAGCTATCTCCTTGTATACTGAAGGGGCAACACACACAAATCAGAATGTGTATGAGGCCTGCTTGTAAGTTGTGGATCTTGATTCTTCTGAGTTTTATCCTCTGATGCCTGCGTGTTTGGGTGAATGCTTAGTCAGGGATCCTCACTGCATGATGGAATTGAGCCTCTCAGTGGAGAGTAGGGACTTCTCTTAGAGCATCCACATTAACTGCTTCATTCTTGTGTGTGCTTGAAGGCCTACGAAGAGTGCAGCACAGAAGATGAAAGACTACTGCTGCTGAGTAACATCCCTGTGAAATCAGACATCAGTGGGAAAGACCACTGTGTTGGGCCAGACTTATCCCGCCGCATCTATCTCTTCATGGTTTCCACCAACCCCGACCTTATCCTGGACCTGACTGTATAGTGGGACCAGGATCCACGTCAGTCAGTCTCAGTATTTTCTTCTGCTAAACTCAGCAGTTGCTGAGCTGCTTCTGGCATGGCAGTGCTGCTGGGAGCCCAGCCTGTGGAAGCAGCTGGTTCTGTTTCAGAATAGACTTGCACATCAATAAATCTTTTGTTGTAGATACTTTCTTCAGCCTCTTGGCTCTCTTTTCCTCTTTTAGCTGCCACAGCTTTGTATCCCTCTGGCTGTCTCCTTAAAGCATTAAGGCATGTTTGGAGCAGGAGCTCCAAGTCTTAGTGGATTGGTTCCTCTGCTGACATAATTGTGTGGTAAGTCTGTGCTGCCTGTCAGATATGTTACTGAATGAGCTAAATACTTTGTGCAACGTCCTGACTTTTAATGTCCTGCTGCCTGCTGATTCTTTGGTCCTCCTACTGTAGGTCCTGCTTGTGGTCTCTTCAGGAAGGTGGGTCCTGCTGGACTTGCTTAGAAAAACATTCATCAACTGTCAAAGCCATCTGGCCAGAGAGAAACCACAGCTTGGGGTGTATGGAGATCAAGGCAGGAGAGGCTGTTGGCTAAGCTTCCAACATAAGGAAATGCCAGATAAACTCCAGAAGCTCCGTGTGAAATGATGGTCTAAGATGGGATTCTTTTGCCAAAGCAAATGTTGAGCTGCTTATTTGGAAATAGTTGCAGTGGGGACAGTAGGGATCAGGAATCCCAAAACTCTGAGGATTTGGCATTGCTAATTGCAGCTTTTCACAATGATACAGAAACCCCTTGAGCTTCTTATTAAATACAACTTGCTAGCTCCAAGTGACACCAACCTGTGCTGTGGAGGTGGGAGGGCACCCTCAGAATATAGCTCCTCCTTGCCAGTGATTCTTCTGGTTCCCTCTGCTAATGCTTGAATTAGTTCCTGGGAGGAGAGATCCAGCAGGGCTGTTTTTTCTGGCAGGAGCACTGCTACAGATGGGTTGACAGAGAGCCTGTCCTATTTAATTAAGGTTCTCATTCAGAGCCTGTAAACAGAGAGGCAAGAGCCACCTTTGCTTAAAGATTGACAGTGTGAGAAGGAAAGAAACAGTCACCGGGAGCAAAAAGCTTTGCATGAAGCCTTTGCAGGTCTGTAATGACCAGGAACAGCAGGTGGCTACCTGTGTTCCCAGTTGCAGTGCTGGGAGGGAGCCTGTGAAGAGCACAAGCTGAAAGGTATTTCCCATCTCACCTATTTCAACCCTCCCCCCGTTTGCAATAACCTTTGCACTTGGCTGATGGCACCAGCTTAAATCATCTGTAAACGCACCACTCACCGGAAGAGAGTTTAAAGGCCACAGAAAAACATCCTGAAAAGCAGTGATGTGTTCATCTAAGGACTCACAATTATGCTGGCATGCAGTACTGCAGGACAGATTGACTGCAGGGGATTGCAACAGCGGGCTACCAGAGCCCACAGTGCTGTGCTCCTCCCTACCCTGGCTGTGCCTGTACACTTGGGTCTCCCAGCAGCTTCTTCAGCACTGAGGGGCAGAAAGAGGGGAAGCTGAACTGCCAAATGTGACCATTTCAAAGACTTCCAGCTGCACCGGCTGTGGGCTGTGTCCCCTGAGCCAGCCTGTCCTGACAGCACAATGGAAGCTGGCAAAAAGAACCATGCATGTACTTGATCCCTCAGCAGTTTGTACCCAGCCAGTGCCTGTGGCCTAATCCACAAGGAGCGGCTAAGGTGCTTTTCCTTCCTCTTTCCTGTCTGAAATATTAGGGCAGCTCAAATGTGAGAAAGCAGGAAGGCTCTCCTGCGTGCCATTTGTTGGCAGTGCTGCCAGGCCACTGCTGGATTATTCACTGTTCCAGGCTCCAGTCCAGCACTGCTTCTAAGCACATACAAGAAGAGGCCGGCTGCAGGTAGTACACAAGTCTGTTAGTGGCCATCCTACACACAAATTACTCTGACTTTCTGTCTCTGGAGTGGGTATTTAGGGCTGTTTGAATGCAAATTGTCAGAACACACACATTAATAAAACACTGCAGTCTTTCCTTCCTGTTTGCAGCCACAAGCAGCGGCATGGCACTGCTGGAGCTCCATCCAGGCCTGGCTCTGATGTTCCAGTGAGCAGTACAAGAACCCTCTATGGGGCAGAAGCAAGGTAACCCCATCTCAATCTGACAAACAAATACTGCATTTAAAATATCATCTCCAGTCTGCTAGCTGTACTTGTGTGGCTATTTTTGACAAGCATGTTCAGATTCTTGCCTTTAAAAGTCCTAGGAGGAATGAAAGATAGTTTATACTTTTATTATTACAGTTTAATACAGTCTTTGATACAGGAGAAGCAGCAGTAGCCAACATGCAAAGCAATTAAAGTCATGGAGGGGGTGCTCAAGAAAGATCACTAACAGTTCAACTCTCTTAAGTAACTGCTCTTTCACAAGTGGCACAGTTGCATCTCTCAGAGCCCATTTCCCTAAGTGCTGCAGTTCAGTCATGCCCCACAGCATGATGAATAATTGCAGATACCAAACCAATGCACAACAGTTAGGAACAGGGGAGGGGGGGGGTGGTCTTTCATTTTGTCTTTTGATGAATCGAGTTAAGTTTGCAAGAAGTGTGCTTTGAAACAGAGAAGCTACCTTAAATCTCACCTCTACTGACACTCTACAGCAAAGAGAGATTCTTCAGAAAGAGGTGATGGCAGATATTTTTAATGCAAGTGGTGAATGCTCAGGCTAAAGATTCCAGCCAGAACAAGAGAAATCTTCATAAACAGGTAGAAATAGATGTCCCCATGAAGAAACAGGTGTGTCAGGCCTGGGCTGCCTTCCCAGGCAGCACAACAAAATCCCACCCGACTCCCTCAAAACAGTTCGTCTGAAGAGACATCATGTCCTCCTGCACCTCTTCCTTTGGCAGGCCTCTGCATCTGAACCACAGGAGCTATCTGAGTCGCTTCCTGATGACGAGGAGGAAGGCTTTGATGTGCTATAGTTCATGCTCAAGACCCACCCCAGTTTGTTGTGTAGCACTTGCTTGAGTCCTGGTGGCAACGGCAGCACCTCCAACGTGTCCACATAGTCAGGCAGGAGCTGGCGCAGGCGGTAGCAGCACAGGTACTGCAGAGACGTGCAGCTGGCACAGGAGCGGATCACCTTCATGCTGCTTTTGGCTGCTGTCGAGCACACCATGGGGTAGAACTTCTTGTTCTGCAGTTTTGTAGCTGCAACCCCTGCAGGGGACAGCATCAAGAGTTCACAATAGTTTTGACCAGGTGATGTCACTCCTCCCACCCCCCTGAGCTCCACAAAGCTGTCAGAAAACACTTGGAAAATAGCCTTTTGAAATCCAAATCTTTAACAGATGTAACCCCAAATGTAACCTCTGCCCCACTCAATTCATCTTGATCTTTTATTTGCTACTGTTTTCTCCTGCAGTCCAGCTGCCACTAGAGTTCAGCTACAGCTGCAGCGCTCCCCCATTCTTCCTCTGTGCCTGAAGGCTGCTGCAGCTGCCCTTGCTCTTACCAATGCACTTGCGGTTTTTGAAGAACGTGAGTGTTCCATGCCACGTGTCCAAATGCACCCCGATGATGGAGCCCTGGCCAAACCTCGAGGAGAAGTTTGTCTTGTCACCCTTGTGATGCAGTAGTCCTTAAAACAATACACCTTGCATTCAGCAGAAAGTCTGCGCTCCACAAATCCACCCCAACTCTCAGACACTTCCCTGCAAGCTCCCACTGGTACAGTCTTGGTCAGCACCTACAAAATCCCCCCCCCCCCATCTCCTCATTGCTCCCTCAATGCCTCCCCACCCAGAGCATATGATGAAAAGAGGGAGGTTTTGGAGTACCAGAGCCCAATCAGCTGCACTGAGATCCTGAATCACTGGCATGCAAGCTGCAGTCCAGAGGCCCTGAAAATCCACATGCTGGTTGCGTAGGGTTTGTAAAATGCAGGTAAGGCTCCACGAGCTGAAAGCAAGCAGCCTGTCCTATGCAGTCTGATGCTTAGGCAAGCCCTGCAGGTGTGCAGGTGAACTGACCAGGGAGCAGCTCCCATTGTAATTAACTAAGGGATTCACAAGCCTTGTGGCCTTTTCGGCCATGATCCCATTAAGACCATTTAATTCTTAAACCTGAGCACCTGTGGCTAACATTTCAGCTGTCCTCCCCCTAACACTGCCCTGTCTGCATTACCTGTGTAGGAGAGTCCCCAGCTGTCCTCATCCTTGCCCAGCAGGCTGCAGAAGGTGTGGCGGTATTTGTCCAGATTCACATCTGATGTCCCAATTCCCACCATCTGGGAGGCAAAGTCAAGAAGAAGCAACTTAGCATCTGCAGGAGCACAGAATGCTTCTAAAGCAACAAAACACAACTGAGACTCCAGGTCTCCCTTCCTTCGCTCAGCACAGCCCAACAAGTAAGAGGTTCCAGTGAAGCTAAGCTGAACGTTTCAGTTCTCTGTTGAAGTTTGGCCAGTGCTCCATTACAGAGCCCACGAGCCAGACCACAAGGTGCAGCCTTAGTAGAGCCAAGGGAGCTAACAGAGCTGTGGCCAAATGTTAATGGTAGAAAGTGAGGCTGGGCTGTAGCCACAAGCCCTAGAGCGGTGCCACAGCTGTACACACACCACCCCTGCAGGAGTGAAGCTTCAGGGGCAGGAAGTGACCAAGCTGAGCAGCACACACCCCAGCACACCCAGCAGAACTGCCAACCACAGCCTGCCTGGGTGCTTCCCCAGGCTGAAGACAAGCACCAGCACAGCCTGACCAGAGTCCTTGTTAAGTTTATTGCTGGTGATCTCCAGGGAAGCAGGAAAGTCAGGTTCTAGTCACAGTTCCTTTGGTGTTGGCCTAGAGCTGCTTATCCTTCCAGCTTCAGTTTTTTTACTGCTAAGCGAGGATGCCAAGGTGAAACACTGAAGGAAGTTTGCTATCCCATTCAGAGACTACAGGGCGTTTCTAAGTGCCTGTAAGCAACTCAGTTCTACGTACCATATCTGTGCCATACACTGGAGAGGTCATCTTGATTTCCCAAAAATGCTGCCCGTCTGCCAGCTCCTTGTTGCCCCGGATAGCTGCAGTGCCACAGCTGTACTCCATGTGGAAGTTCACCTTGCGGTTGTCACAGGTCAGCAGGGTGGCCGTCGACTTATTCAGGTCATCCCATACCCAGTCAAAATCTGGTCAGGAAGGACACAGGAGACAAGGAGGGACACAGGCCTTCAGGGAGATATTCCCAAGTGAAACACAGATGGACAATTGTTATAAAGGCCCATCAAGACTATTTTTTTATTTTTTTTTTAAATCAGGTGAAATCCTAAGCTGCGTACATATTTGAGGCTTGAACTATTCTGCATCTTCCCAGTAGGGATGGTTCAGTGCTCTCTCCTTCCTGCTGCTGTCAGTTCTAACAAGGCTCCTCAGACCTCCCTTTCCCCCCCCCCCCCCAAAGGAATCACAATCACTTCTTGTCCATTCAAGGGACTAAAGTCAAAACACAAGTGCTACAACAATTCTGCTGTGCTCTGGGGCTTTCTCAGTCAGCCCAGACCTGCTCTTTACCCGCCTATCCTGTCTACTTTGAGGAAACCCTGCTGCACACTCAAATGCCCTGCCAGCTGCACTGGAGATCAGCATTAATAGGGTTGTGGCCACAGCAGCTGACTTTACTAGCAGCCTCAGCTGGATTTGAACTCAAGTCTCCAGAGGTGAACCCTGACGCATTAAGAAGTTCAGCACTCAGCCCTGGGAGCACAACAGAAGACATGTGCTTATAATCTTCCTAAGGTCTACATGGCCTTGAGATGTAAACAAAGGAGCATCAGGCACTGGGACAGAGATAAAGGCCCTGTGGACCAGCAGAGGTGCAGCCTGTGCCTCCATACCAGGACTGCTCCCAGCTCACACCCCAAAGGACTCTGAAAGGTGCTCTGGGAGTCCTTTTCTTACACTCATCTTCCTCGCCACACTGGCAGTCCTTGACACGGTGGAGGGCATGCAGGCTGGAGCAGTAGGGAGCTTCACTCTGGTTCTCACAGTTGCAGTAGGACTCTCCAGTCACGGGGATGGCGCTCGGGATGGAGGGCGAGAGGGTGGAAAACTCCGGCTCCGAATCTGAGTCACTGTGCTGCAGCAGAAAGCAGATGAACATCACTGCCAAGCATCCCCACATTGCAGAGCTAGGCTCTCCTAGCAGTCAGGTTGCTCTGCAGAGCTGCATGGGGACAACCCCAGGCTCGTGATAGAGCCAGTGGCAGTACTGCTGCATCGTGCCCCAGCCTGGCCTGCCATGCAGGAGGGCAAAGGGCTGAGCTCTGACTTGCTGAACCCAGTATGTCCTTTGTGCCTTCACAGCTTCTAAGCATCAAAGAGATGGGGAGGGATGCAAGTAGCATGACAGCCCAAACAGCTCTTTAACACCCATTTTTAAAAAAACTTTGCACTAAAGTGATGGCTTTCAGCATGCAGGTTACAGACAGCTGGGGATGCCAGTCAAGGCACCACAAAAAAAAGAGCAGATGCATGTAAATGGCTGTGCACAAAACCTGTACAGATCTACAGGGCCCTGTGCCTTCTCCAAGGAAAGGTCACACTGCTGAAAAACACTGCTCCAAAGAGATGAGGAGGAGAAGAGAAAGGAGGCCAGGAAGGGGAGAGGGCAGAACAAAGGAGAAGCAGTTAAGCAGTAAGACTGCAGTTCCTCTTGCCAGCACTACACATGAGCCTGCAGGGAACCTAGTGAGAGATTTAAAGGCTTTTGTTTACTTTTATGTATGAACACAAGAACTTGGATTTTCTATTCCTCCACACCCAGAGACCAAAGTGAGCCTGCACTGGATGCTGTAAGACGAAGAGCCCTGTCTGACCCCACATGTTACAGGAGGTTCCTTCTCACCCAGTGTAGCTCAGCACAGATCTCAGCAAGTTACTCTGGGGTTACACACTGATCAGACATACCTGCTCACTATTCACCCCCATAGCAGGTGGCAACAGCCATGGCAGATTTAATCATCAGTATTTAAAGATAAAAATCCTTTAAATTCACAGTGCTGTGACATGTAACAAGACAAATGACTCAGGTCTGCCACTCACCACCTATTTCTCCTACTGCAGATTAGAAAGTTTGATTTGTATCTTTCATTGGCCCTTCGTAATTACCACTATCTAGAAATTTGGCTGAGAAAATACAAAGCTCTGCTGACATTTTCTGAGAGAGCAGTGCCTGGATTTGGGCACCACCTGAATTCGGGCAGTGACCTTGTAGTATTTTAGCCTGGCTCTGAAGCTTCAGGAGCAGTTCCCTGTGTCTTCACTGCTGCACACACTGTGTGAGAAACAGAACTCATGCACTAAAACTAGGTGAAGTATGGCCAAGAGGATTCTAATTCCCTTTTAGACTGTAATTTCACAGCCTGCAGCAGCCCACAATCTCTCCAACAGCAGCTAACAACAGCATGACAACCAAAAGAGAGCAAACCAGACTGAAAAACTGATTCAGTTCAGTGCATATTTTAGATTGATAATTAAAAGGAATATTTTTTAAATATTGTGTATGTATACTATACACACACACAATATGTATGGTTTGGTTTCTTTTGTTTTGTTTTTTTTGTTTTTTACATTTTTGAAATGTACATAGTTGAATACAGAGCAGTCCTCTGGCCCCTGGGCAACAAGGTTTGTGAATTGCTTGGAAAACGTGGCCTACAAGGAGAGACTGAAGGAATTGGTGCTGTTTAGTCTGGGAAAAAGGAGGTTGAGGGGAGATGTTACTGCTTTCTTCCAGTGTCTGAAAGATGCTTACAGAGTAAGACAGGTCTCTTCTCACTTGTGACAGGACGAGGGGAAATGGCCTCAAGTTGTGCCAGAGTAAGTTTAGGTTAGGAAAAACTTTGAAGAAAGGGTTGTTAAGCACTGCAATGGGCTGCCCAGGGAGGTGGTTGAATCACCATCCCTGGATGTGTTTAAAATCCATCTGGATGTGGTGCTCAGGGACATGATTTAGGGGAAAGTTGTTAAAAGTTAGGGTAGTATGGTTAGATCGTGGCTGGACTTGATGATCTTTGAGGTCTTTTTCAACCTGAGTGATTCTATGAAGGCACAGGGCTGTGGTACATGGCTATGGGCAGCCTTGCTAGCCCTACCACAGGGAGATATGCCGTCAGCCCCACATTACAGCCTGGGGGAAGCAGCATCTGCCGCTGTCTCATCCGACAGCCTCCTATTGGTCTCTTCTGGGTACAGCCAGCTGTGTGCCTACCTGCCCATCGGAGTCATAGCCCCAGCCTCGTGCTCCTGTGGCCAAAGCGAGCGCCCGGCTGTCGGCCTCCCGCCGCACCCCGCTCAGGACAAAGTGCCAGGCCCGGCTGCTCCGTGTGCGTCGTGCCATGGCAACCTGGGACAGGTAGGCTGTGGGGAGTGAGGAGAGGAGGTTACACGTACCAGCGTGGCTCCCTGTCCCCCTACACGCTGCTCACGCTCAGCCCTCCACAGGGCACCGTACTGCCCGACAGCACAGCAGCACAACTCACATCTGATGGGCAGGACAACAGGATGAGTTCCTCCCCCACTCTGAGCCTCTGCAAACTTTTCTCATTCCCCAGGTCTGAATGCCAAGGACAGCTTCTCTGCACTGCTCCGCTGCCGGGAACACCCTGAGCAGCCGCCTACTTGGAGAATGCTTTGCTAACAGCACTTGTGGTGAGGAACGGACAACTTTCTGTTTGCTGGCGTGAAAACGGGTCTGTCCTGACCTGCCTCAAGGACAGCAGGCAGCGACCGCGTGCCCCAGACAGGGATATTGAGCAGACCAGATTTCCACAGCCTCCCTCCCACCCCGACAGGCCAAACCAGCTCCCAGCCGCCCCATCGCGGCTCCGTGTCGGGAGGCACCGCGCTCCCTTTCGTTCTCCCTTCGCAGAAATCGACTCCCCGCGGCCAACACCCGCACAGCCGGGTCTCCTCCCTCCTCTCGGACCCGCTCCACTCGCTCAGCCCCCCCCACACCCGCACAGCTCCTCCCCGCCGTGCGGTTCCGGTTCCCCTTCCCGCACCGCCGGAGCAGCAGCCGGGCCCGGGCCCAGCCGGCCGCACAGAGCCGCCGTCACTCGCGAGGAGTGCAGCTGTCGGTTGTGGCGGCTCCCCGAGGCCCGCAGCTCACAGACGGACGCGGGTCCTAAAGAGGCTCCGGGCCCAGGAAGGCCGCGCTGCCTCACGGCCTCCGCTCCCTCAGCTGAAGCGCGACCGGGCCGCAACGCTCAGAGCCCCGCAGCGCAGCCCTGCGTACCCCGGCCCCGCTCGGTCCCCTCCCGGCCCCAGCCTCGCTCACCGCCCCGCTCCAGGCCCACCTCGGCCCGGCCCCGCCGCCGCGTCCCGACCTACTTTCCCCTCCCGGGACATAAACAATCCGCTCGGAGCACCGCCCTCCAAGCCGCCCTATTGGCTACTTTTGCTGAGATCTGCCTTGCAATTGGCTGAGGGTCCCGTCGCTCAAGGTTGAGGGACAAGCGGTGGGGCGTGCCCGAGGATAGCTCGATGCCATTGGCTGTGCTGTTTGTCTATCTCGGAGGAGCGGCGCTATTGGGTGGCTAAAGCGGACGAGAAAGCACAGAGTCTATTGGCTGGTACGAGTGGGAGGGGAGCGGCCGTGACTGGCCGCGAGGCCCGTGGGGGCGGGCCTCTGGGAAGGGCGCTGGCCGCCATTGGAGGCGGAGCCTGCCAGTCGGAGGGGGGCGGGGCTTAACCGGCGAAAGGCGGAAGAACGTCGCTCCGCGCCGCGCAGCAGCATGGAGGAGGCGGCGGTGGCGGGTGAGGGGTGTCGGCCGGCCCGGCGCTGTGCGTTGCGCGTGTTGTCCCCTGCGTGCCGCAGCTCCGGCCTTTCAGCTCCAGATCCTGGGGGGCACCGGGGCCTCGCGGGGCTCTGAGGCGGCTGGGCCCGGTTCCCCGTGGGCCTGGAGCGGGGCCGTGGGTGCCGCCGCCCTGCGGGGTTCCGTGCCGCCCTTCCCGTGTCCTTCCCGCTCCGCGTCCCCCCCTCCGTCCCGTCCCGTTCGCGGTTCCCTCGGGCCCTTACCCGCGATGGAGGCGCGGATGAGGTCGGCCGCGCTGGGAGCTGGCTCCATGGCCGCCGCGGTGCCGGTGCGATGTCGTTTCTGTGGCAAAGCCCGGCAAGGGGCGGGCCGGTGACTCAACGGCCGCCGGTGACGGGGCGCCCGGGAACGCGAGCCCGGCCGATGGCGGTAGTTGCGATTCCCTGGTCTGAGCTGCTCCAAGACCTTGGGGGAATCCGGGCGGACGGGCGCGGTGAGAAGCGGGGCTCGGGCCAGAGAGCTGCGCGGCACGGAGCGGGGAAGCGCCGCGGGCTGAGCCCACCGCCGCCTCCAGGCCCGCCCCACTCGGCACCGGTCGTGACGGAGCCCCGCGGGCACCCATCGCTGTGCTGCCCGAGAGCTGAGGTCATCGCAGAGCTCTTCCTCTGCTCCTCGGGCAGCCAAAGCGCTCTGCGCCTTTTTACCCCTCTCCATTGCGCTCCTCAGAAGGGGCTCTGAAGAATCACAGAATGGCCAGGGTCAAAAGGGACCTCAGGGATCACAAATCTTCAACCCCCTGCCACGTGCAGGGCCACCAACCTCCCCATTTCATACCAGCCCAGCTGCCCAGGGCCCCATCCAACCTGGCCTTGAACACCTCCAGGGATGGACGGGGCACCCACAGCCTCTCTGGCAACTGTTCCAGCACCTCACTGCTCTCTGTAAAGAACTTCTCCCTGACATCCAACCTCAGTCTGCCCTCCTTCAACTTCAAACCATTTCCCCTTGTCCTGCTGTTTCCTGAAGCTTGTCCCTCCTCCCCCTTATCCCAGAGAGAAGCAACCTGGGCGGTGTGCAGCACATCCTGCTGGTGCTCTCCGGGAAGGGCGGTGTGGGGAAGAGCACCATCAGCACGGAGCTGGCTCTGTCACTGCGGCACTCCGGCAAGAAGGTGAGTGAAGGGCTGGGATGCTGATTTGCGGCTGGTCTTTCCCCACATCACCTCAGCACGATCCTCTTTGTCCTCCATGCTACCCGTGTACATAAAGATCCCTTGTTGATGGTCTGTGCTTTCTTGATCCAGAAGAGCCCAGCACAGCTAACAGTGCTGTTTTTTTTCCCCTTTATCCAAGAGACTAATGCTATCTAAAACTTCTTTTGCTGTTATTTTTGAAACCAGGATGCTGAGAAATGACTTGTTGGTTTGTATGGTAACACGTGCTCCTTTGTGGAGCAAGGTGGGCGAGCTGAAGGACAGTGGTGGGTCAGGCACAAAGGGCACCTGGGGGCACGAGGCAGGCTGGTTTCTAGGAGGACTTCATAAAGGCTCTGATGGGTCCCCAGAATAAAAGTTTCCCCAGAGTGCTTGTAAATACCTAAATGTTTCCTTGGAGGGAAGGAGGTTGGGACAGCAGTCAAAACTTGAAGCAACTCTCTGAAGTTGTGCTTCAAACCTGATGTTTTGGTTCCTGGCTTAGTGGAGAATGCTGCCTCCTCTTTTCTGGGCAGGAAACAGAACTCGGGGCTGTGACTGTGCTCAGGCCCATCTGAGTGGCTCTGCTTCATCACTGCAGGTGGGGATCCTGGATGTGGATCTGTGTGGCCCCAGCATACCCCGCATGTTCAAGGTGCAGGACAATGATGTGCACCAGTGTGATGCTGGCTGGGTGCCCGTCTTTGTGGATCAGGAGAAAAGCATCTCACTGATGTCCATTGGCTTTCTGCTGGAGAAGCCAGATGATGCTGTGGTGTGGAGAGGACCCAAGAAAAATGGTACAGTTGTATTTCAATCTTAGTAATGTTCTTACAAACTCTATTGGAGGTGATTCTGTCTCCTGCCATGGGCAAGTCATTCTTTGGGGCACAACCCTTGTTCTGTGGGGCTGTCTTTCCTGAGTTGGGCTCAGAGCATTCAAGATGGCACACCTTTTATTTTTGCAGCTTTAATAAAACAATTTGTTGCTGATGTGGCCTGGGGAGAACTGGATTTCCTCATCGTGGACACACCTCCAGGCACCTCTGATGAACACATCTCCACAGTGGAGGCCCTGCGGCCCTACAAGCCTCTGGGAGCAATCCTAGTCACCACACCTCAGGTAGGGCAGCCTGCTGGTGCTGAGCTGGAGCACGCTTTCTGTGCACAGTTAGTGGGGGGCTTTGCACCCATCCTCCAGGACAACCTCTGCGTGCAGTTCCTCTAAGTGGAGGACTTGGTCCAAGCTATGGCCAGCAGTACCATCCCCACCACCAACTTTCCTGCATGTTTTGTGCATGTGTACATTCCTGCTCCAGACAGACATCTGGACAGACAGACGCCTCTGACCTTACCTGTTCTCCCTGCAGGCAGTGTCTGTGGGAGACGTGAGGCGAGAGCTGACATTCTGCAAGAAGACAGGCTTGCGAGTTCTTGGCATTGTTGAGAACATGAGTGGCTTCGTTTGCCCACACTGCTCGGTGAGCTTATTGGTTGGTCTATTTTGGGTTCTTGTTCATGTTTGGGTATCACACGCTGCAGTGCCTCAGGTAGAAAATCAGTGAAATGCCACAAGGATGCTGTGAACCTGGGAGATGAGAAGCTGCCAGCTGCTGCATGAACTCTGGAAGAAGCCATTGGTTCTTTCCAAAATAGAGCTGGGAGAAGGCAGTCCTTTGTGGCAGGAAGGTGGATGGGGGCTGGTACTCCTGTACGCAGGCAATGCCTGACCTGTTGCTCAGATCTCTCTGCTGTGGTTCATGACTCACTGCTGTTTTCTTCCTCCTTCAGGAGTGCACAAACATCTTTTCCAAAGGGGGAGGTGAAGAGCTGGCCAAACATGCTGGGGTCCCCTTTTTAGGTGAGTGGATTCTGGAGCAGAGCCCTCCTTGGTGACATCTTGTGTGGTGCTGTGGGAGTTCTTGAGGGGCACAGTCTGTCAACAGGGCAGGTGGGCTGTGCTTTTAGTCCCAGTGAGCCCCTGAGGCTAGTCAGAAGCAAGGTGAGGTTGCTTCTATAGCATCCATGCAGAACACAGTGGGCATTCAGTCCTGCCAGAGAAGGGGCAGTGATGAGCAGAGCCTCCTCTGGCTACTAACGTTGTGGTGACAAGCAACCAAGCCTGAAGCCACCCAGCCCTCCTGAAATGTCCTGAGAAATGTGGGCTGAAGGCTGAACCTGCCCTATGGATGGGGCTGGGAGCAGAGCAGGAGAGTCTCATGAAGGTCACCATGGTCTGGTGGTATTTCAGAACCAGGGAGATACGAGAAGGAGGGCCTGATGAGAGTGGTTGCCTTTTCCTATTGCTGCCCCTGGAGATGCCTCTGGCAGGAGTTTCTCCTCAATCCTCAGTCAAAGCCTTTGCCTTGTGATGAACAAGCAATCACACTCCTCTTTCTTCCTCTCCCTCAGGCTCTGTTCCTCTGGATCCCCAACTCAGCCAGAGCTTGGAGGAAGGCAGAGACTTCATCCAAGAGTTTCCCAAGAGCTCTGCCTTCCCTGCCTTGACTCGTATTGCCCAGCAGATCCTGGATGGCGCATTGCAGCAGAGCTCCTGAGGAGTGATTTGGGCTGGACTCATGCCTGGCAGCACCACCAACAGCCCATGCTGGTGGGGAATAGGATGCAGAAGCTGTTGAACTATGGAGCTGTTACACTGGGGGATGATGGAGGGAGGAAGGAGCACAGCATTGGTGCCTCTTTTGGCAACTCAAAAAGGGAAGTGCTGCTCTACCTCTCCGCATCCAAAGAGACTCGGCATGGGCGTTTCTGCTCACGCGGAGGATGCACAGCCTGGTTCTTGCCTTCTAAATGTGGCAGCACTCTGCCCACATGGTACAGTTGTTTTTAGCCCCCTCATGCAGTGCCTTCCTCTGCGACCAGCTATTGCACAGATATTTGTGGAGCTCTAGCTTGTTTCCACGGCATCTCATGCTCTGCAGTGCTGCTAACGATGACTGAACACAGCTTCACTGGCAAACGTCGTCAGTTGGGATGGATGTTCCCTCGCCAAGTTCAGATGGCACGAATCATCTGTATTGTAGCTCCATGTGTTGCTGCCTTCTGTTGCTTTCCTTGCGTGACGCAATACGTTACTTAGTTCAGCAGCTGGTGAGCTGGATGCTGTGGTGTGGACCTGAGCCAAGCCAGCTCGTTCTGAAACCTCCAATTGTTGGTACATGTGAGCCTCTGAGGCACTGCATATGCTTCGTGTGTCTTCGGGAGGTCTAGTATCCATTTGAAGTCTGCATCCTACCCTACTGGAAACAATGCCTTTTTTGATCTGCTGTGACTCAGGAATATTTTTTAAAGTTCCAGACATTAAATGTTTTTCTTAAAATGCAAGTCTATGAGTTGAGGTTTTTTGACATGGCTTTGGGCCTCATTGTAGCTGAGTCTTGGTATTAAAAGCACTTCAGATACATCTAGATGTTTCCTGCTTCTCTCATGTTTCCTTGCTCAGCTATGGCTTTTCTCCAGCTTCTAGTTCCTGCCGTTGCCTGGTCTAGTTGAAAACTGGCCCTTGCAGTCCTTTGCAGCATCCTTTGCCACAGCCCTTATCCACACCCCTGGCACATATGGGGGTCCTCCAGCTCCCTGACGGTTCCTGGCTTGCTGCCTCTGGCTGTGCTATCTCCCTGGGGCTCCTTCCCTTGACAGCTTCTGTAAGTTTGGATTTCTCTTCAGTGCTGGTGCTCCCTTGGGTCCTGCTTTCTTCTTGCAAGCATGATTTAAGCTGGGGAAGCTGCTAAAGATCGTGTCTTTGCACTTTATTTCCCTCTCTCCTAGAGCATGAGCCCCTTCTGCCTCTGTGCCTCCTCTGTGAAAGGACCTCCACCTTGCAGTGCTGCCCTAGAGAGTCAAGAGAAACATCAGGTTGCTGCTGACCAAGCTGTATCCTCATTGGAAGCCCTTCATTATGAAGGAGATTGGAAAAGCATCTGTCCCTGCTTGGACTGCACCCACATTAGGACTCACACCCGACCAGGCCTTCCCCACTTGCAGCTTTCCTGGAAATCTCATCTGACCTTTGCTCGCTGATTTGGGATTTGGAGAGTGGGGCCATTCCTGCAGCCATGCGCTCTCCTGGCCTGTGGGACTGTGTGCAGGAAGAGCCTGCAGTGCAAACCCCACTCCCTGATAACGCTGAGTGGAGGGGTTCAGTGCAGGATCAGAGCACCGGCTGAGCAGGGGCTGTGTGCACAGTCTGAGGGACGCTGCACCCCTCTAATTGCTCCCAGCCTTTCCTTCGTTGCTGTTCGCTTTACAGAAAGATTGCTGCAAGTTCCTTTAATATCTGGGGATGTGGGAAGCCAATGGCACCCAAATGTTGGGATGGGGTCGTGCACAAGCCCCGAGGAGCTCTGATAAGAAGGCCTGCTGGGTGTGGCACGTGGTTTCGAAAAAACATACTTACAAGATGGGTTGCAATAGCTCCAAAGGTTTATTTGTCTGCTGTGAATTATCAGGTAAGTGACATGGGTGGCTTTCTGTAACCTGTATTGGCTGTGGCAAGGAGCAATTAAAGCGAGTATCTGTCCCCTTCCCCAAACCTGCAGCAGGGCTCAACAGCAAATTCGGGTTTCCTGTTTTTTTTCCATTTAAACCTGCTGGGGTGGAGGTGACCCCAGGTGCCACACGCCGGGCTCTAGTACTGCTTTTTTGAAGTCTTGCTGATGGATGGGGATGGTGGGGCCCTGGGTGAGGTTTGGGGCCCTGGAAGAGGCTGGGGGCTGCCCACAGGTGGGCACAGGGCGAAACCACCCAGCATCCCGCTTCGTGGTGGAAAGATGTTTCATTCTGTCCCCATGCTGGTGTTTAAATACTGCTAATGCCTCCTGTCCCCCCTTGTCTTCCCCAGGTCCCCATCCAAGTGGATACAGCTGTCCCCCATGGTGCCACACGGGGAAAGGTGGCCGAGGACAGACAGACCACGGACAGTGATGGGGACAGGGATGTGGCAGTCATATGTCAGCAGTGAGCAAAGTTGTCCTCACTGGTGTCGCGGAGGTCCAGGCCCATGAGACTGGGGGGCTGGAAGCAGGTGAGGTTGTTGTAGGTATAAACAGGGACATGGGAGTCATCCCCCTCGGCGACGGACTGGACAAAGCGTGGGACCACGCTGGGGTGCCGCAGGGCGAAATCCCGCAGCCCCTTCAGCGAGCAATTGCAGTGCCAGTTGTTCCCCCCAAGCCAGAGCTGCTCCAGTGTGAAGGAAGGGGACAAGAATCCCACCGAGAAGGTCTCTAGGGAGTTGTTCCTCAGACTGAGGTAGCGCAGGTTGGCAAGCTGCGTGATGACGGCGTTGTCCAACGTCGCCAGCTGGTTATGGGAGAGGTCGAGCCAGAAGAGTCTGCGGAGCGGGCTGAAGGTGTCCTGAGAGATGTCCAGGATTTGGTTGAAGGAGAGGAAGAGGTACTCCAGGTTGCTCAAACCCACAAAGAGCTGGGGTGAGAGGTGGCTCAGCCTGTTGTGCTTCAGGTCGAGCTCCAGCAGCTCGTGCAGCTCTCTGAAGCTTTGGTCTTCGATGACGGAGATGGCGTTGTGCTGCAGGAAGAGCCGCCGCAGGCTGGTGAGGCTGGAGAAGGTGTTGGCCCTGATCCTGCTCAGGCAGCTGTGCTCCAGGTGGAGGCTGTGCAGCTTGGTGACTCCCTCAAACACGTATTCGGGCAAAGTCTTGATGCAGTTGGCAGACAAGTGCATCACTGCCACGTTGTACAGCCCCAGGAAGGCCCCAGCCTTGATGTCCTGCAGCTGGTTGTTGTTGAGGCTGAGGACCTCCAGTTGGCCCAACCCATCGAAGGTCCTTTCTGCCAAGCTCCAGATCCTGTTGTGTCCCAGCTGCAGCTCCTCCAGGAACTGGAGGTCTTTGAAAGTCCTGGGCCTCAGGTTGGTGATGGAGTTGGTGGACAAGCGTAGGACGTGCAGGCTTAGGAGACCCAGAAACGTGTCCTCATACAGTGAGGTGAGGCGGTTGTGGGAGAGATCCAGCCACCTGAGAGACTTCATGCCCATGAACGCGCGGGGGGCGATGGCATTGATCTGGTTGTTGTTCAAGTAGAGCTTTTGCAGCTTCTGCAACTTGACAAAGATGTTGATTTTGATGCCCTTGAGCGCATTCCCACTGAGGTCCAGCTCCTTCAGCTCCGTAAGGCTACAGAAGAGCTGGTGTTGGAGGTAGGGGAGCTTGTTCCCAGCCAGGATCAGCTCCCTCAGATTGGGTAAGTCATGGAAAACCTTGTCAGGTAGGACCACCAGCGAATTCCAGCCCAGGTTCAGGTACCACAGATTGGAGAGCCCTGCAAAGAGCCCTTCTTCCACCTTGCTGAAGAAGTTGTTGTTGAGGCTGAGGGATACGAGGTTCTGGGTGTGCAGGAAGGTGTGGGGTGCCAGATACTTGAGGCGGTTGCGCTCCAGGTGGAGGTGGTAGAGACTGCGCAGGCCATGGAAGGCGTGCTGCTCCACTGCAGCCAGCTGGCTGCTCTGCAGGTCCAGGAAGTCCAACCCCGAGAGGTTCCTGAAGGCTGCAGCTGGCAGCTGGGTGAAGTTGTTGCCATCCAGCCAGAGGGCTTTGGCGTTGGTGGGGATGTCCTCGGGGAGCTGCGTCAGGTTGCGGCCGCTGCAAAAGACGTTGAGCTCCTCGCTGTAGTCATCCAAGCTGCAGGCACAGGGGCTGGGGCAGCGCAGGGGCTCTGTGGCTGGGGGCTCCTTGGGGACGTCCCCGTCCTGGGGCTGGAATGCAGCAGCCAACAGCAGGACCAGGGGAAGCAGGAGGGGGACCCTGCCTGCTGCGGAGCATAGAGGAAAGGAAGACCGTAAGCAGGCATGGGGAGGTGAGCTTGGAACAGCGTCCCCAGAGGACAACACATGGTGACCATCTTGGTCGTCGTGAGACACACAGCGGTGCCACCATGGCGTGAAGCACGTCACCCCCCAGCACTGCAGGACAAGGATGCTCATTGCCACTGGTTTCCCACGGGAGACAGTAGCCACTGGTGTCCCCCAGCCCAGGGGCGGCTCGTCCCAGCCCTTGTGTGTGCACTGCTGCACCCCATGTCCCCTGTGCCCTCTTGGAGCTTTGTCCTTATACCACAGCAGTAGCTTCTTCCTTCCCCAGGAAAGGCCAGCAGCAGCACTCCTTGTTCCCTTGCCTAATTCCTCCCCAAATTAGCAGAGAACCGAGAGCTATTCATTACAGCGCCCGAGAAGGCACAGGAGCTCCGCAACTGACCTCTTAGCCACAGAAAGAGAGGAAAAAACTGACCGGCAGCCGCACTGCAAAGTGCCGGGGGGGGGGGGGGGGGGGGGGGGGGGGGGCCCGTCCCCCTGTGCCCCTCACCCTGCCCGGCTCTCCCTGCCTTACCTCTGTCTGCGCTCATGGTGGCGGGCGGCTCCGTGCGCGCTCCCGGCCCCGCGCAGGGATGGAGCAACCACCTTGACGGCCGTCCAGCGCCAGCCGCCGGCCTTAACCCTGCAGCTGCTGGGCTCGGCTGCGGTAAGCGTGAGCGTGGACGGGCTCCGGGCTTCTTCCCCCGGTCCGTGCCAGCCTTTCTCCCAGCCCAGGGGGTGCGAGTGGATATCTGCAGGAGTGCTGAGCTGGGGAGTGCAGGCTATGTGCTGGGACTTTGTGCTGGGGGTGATGTTACAGCTGGAAGTGGGGTTTGGGTGAGCAGTGAGGACAGACAGACGGATGTGGGAAGTCCCACGGTTGTGTCTCTGAGTGGTGACCACCCTGGTGCTCTGCTGAGGATGCTTATGGAGTGAGTATGGTACCAAACTCATTTCCTTGTGGCTCAAAGGGGCAGTGCCAGGGTGATGGGAACAAAAAGGGGCAGTCAGCATAGGCTGTCCAACAGCTGAGGCACTGCTGTGCATCACGAGCACGGAGGCAGGCAGAGGGGCTCACTCTCACCTAAACGCGGGGGATTTCATGCTGGGGGCTTCCCATCAACCTCTCTTTCCCACAGAGATGGAAGACGGTCCAATCTGAACTTTTCTTCCCTTCGCAGTCCTGGTTTGCACCCGCACTGCTCAAACTCCACAGCTCTGTGTGGGACACTTTACTCAGAGCCCAGCAGATCCCATGGATGCTGCACTCTCTGGCCAGAGCTGCCTGACAGCTCCCCAAATCTCCAGAAAAGCTCTGACCCCATCCTGTATCCCAGATCATTCCCTCCCCCCCCCCCCCCCCCCCCCCCCCCCCCCGTGTCCAGCGTGGCTTCTGAAATTTTTTTTTATCAGTTTCCAGGAAAAAAAAAGGCAAAAAGGTCACTGATGCCCAAGGTGGAGTTGCCCTGTTGGCTATCTGGGATCAGATGAATCAGTAAAAAAGCTTCTGACTCCTCTACGAGCCCATTCCTCCTGGTGGATGCTCCAGGATGGGATTGGCAGTGCCTGTGGTTGGGATTCCAATTGCCCAGCCTGAGAACTGGCATCAACAGCTCTGAGGATTTTCCTTACCCTGTACCAGTCCCCAGGGAATGAGAAGGGGATGGTGATGTTCCATGGCCATGTTGGTGGAGAGGCTCTGTTCCCACATCCTCTCCATCTCCATGGATCACAGCCTGTCTTCCCTTGACTCGCAGGGGAATTCTCAGGTCTTCCTTCTTGAATTTTGGCAGGAGTTTCAATCAATAGCAAACACAGGCACATGCCTATGGAAACAAGTGTCAGGGTGAGGAGGGGATGCCAACAGTTCTTTGATCCACACAATCAAATGCTGCAGCTCAGCTCAATAAGGAATGTTTTCCCAGTTTCTTTTTGGCTCGGAGCGGTGCTCTCCTCCCCCTCTATTTTAATCTGCTATTCTGGGAAATTATAGATCCGAAGGGAGAAATGGGTGACGGAGAGCAGCACACCCAGCACGGGTGCTAAGCACATATTGACACAGCGCGTAATCAATGGGGAGCTACAAAGAGCTGAACCAGCACGGCCCCATCGCCAGTAAATGTGAAGAGAGAGAGCTGCAGGTGGGTAAAGCTGCGTGCTAAAGGCCTCTCTCGTGAAAACTGCTAAGGGGAAGCAGCAGCCCCTCTCCCAGGCCCTGTGAAGCTGTCGTCTCCCATTGCACTCCATGATGTCTGGGACCCCAGGAGCAGTGCAGCGTCACTGCAGCCCTTGTGGCTCTCCGTGTGCCCAGCCAGGACCAAAGTCTACACCGTTGCTATGGAAAAGGCTGTAATGGTATTAAGGGAGAGAGCAAAACCATCAAAGAAAGCCGTTTGGAGCCCATGCTTCCCAACACGGCTTCCCCCGCTCAGCTCAGCTCGGGGTCCGGGCTGGGATGTGGGTGTATGCATCCCTCCCGGGGCAGTGGTGGCTCTTTGGAGGTGGCACAGCCGCACAGGATGCACAGTGTGACCGTCACCTTCCCCGTGCTGTCCTGTGACTCCTGCCTGCCTCATCCTGGCCCCATTCCCCAAGAATGAGTGTGACACCAGCTGGGTGAGGTGTCCTCGCTCTGCCCCCAGCTGCTCCGAAGAGAGGAGCTGACGTAGGGGTGGATGTTCCCGACGCTTTGCTGTGTGCGGGGCAGGCAGCGGGAGGTGCTGGGGCAGCTCAGCGACCCGTCCCAGCCCCGCCGGCCACCACGATACAGGAGTGGGCCGGGTCCTCCCGCCGGCAGGGGGCGCACCGCAGTTTCCACCTCCACCCGGAAGCTGCCGCATGCGTTGCTATGGAGACGGAGCGAGGCGACGAGGCCTGGACCGACGAGAGGAGGCCCCGTTTGGCCCTAGGAGGCCGGGTGCTCTCCCATTGCACCCCGCAGAGCTGGGCTGGATGAACCCACAGCCCTCCATTCTGTTCCCTAGGCCTGCAGCTGCATGGCGGGCCTGAGTTCAGCCCTGCAGCAGGTGTCTGTGCAGGGTGATGGCCATGATGTCTCCCACCCTCTGCCAGGGAGCAGAGAGGAGCGGGGCTTCGCCTCCACCACCAAAACCCCTTTGCCTGTGTAGGAAGCCTGAGAGCCTGGCAGCAAAGCCAGTGCTGCACTGAGCCTGGCTGGAGCTGTGTGGGGCAGCGCTGGTGTGGGCTGCAAGCTGTGAGCATTGCTGGCGGTTCTGTAAGCTCCAGGACTTCACCCGGGTTCCTCTTGAGCTCTTTGCACATTTAGAGCTACTCACAGCCACCACATCATCTGCGTGCCTTGGCCATGAAAAAGCAAGAGGAAAGAAATGCTCTGCGCAAAGCTGGGCCTTTGTGGGGTTCATGAAACATAAATTTGGTGTTTATGTGGTTTTTCTTTCTTCCTCTTTGGGTTGCAGTGACAAACTAAAAATTCCTTCCTGCCTGCCCACTTTGCTCTTTGTGCTGTGAGCTGGGACGTTTGCTCTGTATGCACAAACCAGGGGAGCAGCAGCTGCTGCTGTGTCTGCCAGGTGCCAGTGCAGCACCCTGCATGAAGGGTTTGCTCCAAGCCAGGCCTTTGAGGCACTGCAGTTCCATAAATAACACTGTATGTGTTAATTAGCCTTATATTGCCATGATGAGCATCATGAAGTCCAGCAGGTGAAGCAGGTGCCCCTTGGGAGACAGAGTTGGCTGTGGCCACCTATCTGCACCAGGGACACATGGCTCTGCTCCTCTGCCCACCCTGCTGGAGCACCTGCTGCAGGCTTCCACGCACCCCAGCGCTGTGGGCGTGTGTGAATTTGGCTTTCTGCTCAGCTGTGGGTGTGAAGAAACTGTGAATTCTCCTCAGCGCTTTCATTACCTTAATAAAATTACTTTGGGGCTATTAAGTTCTTTTGCAGAAAAATAAGATGTAACTGCATCTTTCATTAGCATCTCCATCCCCCGAGCCCCAAAAGAACTCTGCTGCTGGATTGCGCATCTGTAGTTTTCTATGAAATCCACATCTAGGTGCTTGCAGGCCTTCAGCAGCAGCTTGGACCAGATGCTGCTGGTGGGGAGCTGGAGAATGGTGCTCAGCACAGTGCTTGTGTCAGGCCAGGCCCTCTTCCTCAGTTACAGTCTTAGCGTTGCTATAAGAAGCTCCTCAGAGCAAAGGTCCTTTTGAACGTTGCATCATCAACGCTTTTCCTAAGAGATAAATTCTTACCTAAACTCACCTACCTTACAGAAATAGCAGAGATAATAAGTCTCAAATAAGATAAAACCCAGCATTCTTTTTATCCCGTGACTGCCATTCACCGAGTTTTTCCAGCATTATCCTCTGTTTCTCAGCACTCTGTAGCCCTCGCTCTTACGTCAGAGGCTCTGTTCAAGCACTTGTAGCTCTGTGCATGCTTGGGACTCATCCTGGCCATTCTGGAAGATGGCCAGTTGGATTCAGTGACACTGCATAGACCGGCACAGTCCAGATTTAGCTGTCTGGGCTCATCAGAGTTCAGTGTGCCTCTAACTGTGAGTGAACATTGACAAACGAGCTGGGACAAATTCCTCTGAGTCTGCAGCAAGTCAAAGTTCAGCCGTGGCTGTAAGGGAAGCAGCTCCTGCTTGGAGAGCTGCTAGCAATATTCAGCATAGGGAACTTCTTCCTGTGCCCTGGGGTGTCTCATTCTCAACACACAACTGGCTTTTTGTAGCAGTGTCTTTCAGTGTGTGTTTTGCTTTAAAATTCACATTTTCCCACGTTGCATCTCTGATGCCAAGTGATAAATTTGGGAAGCTGTTCCCTGTTACTGGCTGTAGCTTGGTCAAAGCTGAAAGATCCTGATCCCTTTGGCCTTTCATATCTGTATTGCTGCCCTCCCTAGATGACACAGGAGATACAAGTACTGTACAGATCAAGAAAAAAATGCAGGGAAGCAAGCTGATAACTGTCCCAGAGGGTCAGATTAAAGGCTTGAAGTGTGAGATTGAAATCCAGATTTGAAATTCGGTGAGGCTCCCCACAAAGAGACAGAGGCCATTCCTTCAGCATGGTTCTGGGTTTGGAACAGCTTTTCCTCACTGGCAGCTTCACTTCACTAGGAGTATATGCTAAGCTTCTTGTTGAAATTTCTGCTCTGCGCAGTGTCATTTCTTTTCCTCCTTCAGCTCCTGAGGTGGCTGCTGTACTTGGCTCCACCTCAAAATCGAGGTGTACAGCTTACCCTCTAGCAACCAAAGTTGACAGCAACACTGCTTGTGGTTTCCCTAGAGAGGAAAGTTGCTTACAAAGATCCTTAGGTCCTGCCTTCACTCTCAGTCCCTATTGCTCTAGTACTGTGCAAAGATCCCAGCCAGTGAGCACTGAGCTTCACGCACATGGATTTTGGAAGTGTTGCAGATAAGGAGAACATAAATGCTCTGACAGAGCAAGCACAGCATCTTGCTAACAGAAATGTGAGTATGAAGGTTTGCAGCCTGTCGTTGAACCGGTGCTCTGCAAATCCCATGAGGAAAATGGCAATAGGAAAAACCTCTTCTGCAATCTGTTGAAGCTCTGAAAGCTGCATTTCCTCACTGGATATGCTGCACTCTTCCCTTCCATCAGCATGGTGATGGGAGAGGAGGGCTCTGCTCACTGGCACTGGCTATCGGAGCTGTTTTGTGTCTCTAGGTGCAGCTGCAGGATAGGAATGAGAGGCTCCATGTGGGGTTTGGAGACGTGCAGGAGAGGATGAAGATACTGGCTGGCTCCAAACCAGATTTGTCACCCAGAACAATCTTCAGTGAAGAGGAAAAACTGAAGGTAAAACGGATACCTGGAGAGTTAGAGAGAACTGATTTGTAAAGCCCTGTGAGCCCAGATCAGCAGTGGAAAATCTCATGAGAAATGTTGGGACCTCCCCCCAAAGGCATATGTGTTCCCAAAATCTAGGCATTTCCATTTCCTTGTAAATGTGTAGGCTGGAACAAGCTAGGACTGACTGTGATCCCACCAGCTTCACACACCTTCGGAGGGAGATGCAGGGCTGGCCCTGCTGCACAGAGCTGTGGGAGCCCCATTCCTGGAGGTGTCCCATGGATGGTGCCCTGGGCTGCCTGAGCTGGTAGGGAGCACTCTACCACCTCCTTGGGCAGGCTGTGCCAATCCCCACCACTCTTTTCTTTCTCAAAAGAAATTTTTTCTAAGACCCAACCTAATCCTTTCAAGACCTCTGTCTCTGAGCTCTGATTCCCTGGTGCAGCCAGTTGAAAAACTTTACTGGCCTCAGAATGGTCCGTGGACTTTTTGTACTGTTCTTTCTCTCTCCTAGATTTCCAAAGAACTTGTTGATCTCCAAATTGAGACAAACAAAATGAAGGAGCAATATGAAACGGAGAAATTTGAACTGAAAAATATGGTATGTGAAAGATTTCAGCTCTGCCAGATATCATTATCCAGGATGCACATTTTGTTGCATATCCATATTTGCTTGCTAGGCGTATTCTCTTTTCTTTATCTAGAGCAGTGGATTTCCCGTTTCCCCAGATACTACAAAATTCGTGTGAAACTCATCTCCCTTGATGCTAGAACACCAAGTCTGGCCAAATAAATACTGTATAATTACTGCTGGTCTCTGCCACAGCCTAATTTTTTTGCCTCCCTCCCCCTCCCTGCAGATCCTGGCCCTGGAGAACCGTGTGCTGGAACTGGAGCTCCGCAGTGAGAAAGTCAGTGAGGAACGTGATGCCTTACGGGATCACTTGCACACTCTGGAGACCAGCAGGAAGGAGCTGGCGGATGAGTACATCATTTTGAAGAGTAATTACCTGGCACTAGGCAAAGAACTCGATCAGGAGGTGAGGTGGCATTCACTTTGCTTTTCTCTACTCCATAACACGATGATCTGACTGATGGACAACTTGTCTGTCTTTGAGTTGTTTATCCAAACCAGGATCAGTCCTGCACCCACACTGACCTGTGTGACTGCGCTTTTCTGCCATCAGGCTCCCTATTTTACGCTATCCCACCTCCCCACCCCTAGCAATGCAAAAGAAGAGGTCATTGCAGGTCTGCTCTGAGTGCACGTTTCAGATCCCTTGGACTGCCAGCACGCTTTGTTTCCCTTTTTTCTGCATGGCTTGCACAGGCTGCATGGGAACGCATTTGTAGTCTCTCTCACTTCATTTGGTGGCGGGAAGGGGCCTAGAAGTTTTTGAAGTTGACAAGTTTATAAAAATATTAAATACAGGCACGTTTCTGATTCTCCCTTAAAACACAGCGAATCTTCTGGTGACTGTTAAATTAGGGATGATTAAGTGAAGTATTTTGGATCACGGATTTGTGCATTTCTTTGGCAAGAATAGCTACATTAATAGGCCTTCCTCTCCTCCCTCCCCCTCCCACTTCTTCTCTTTGAATTGGATCGGATGACTGACACGCTCCTGCCTCCCACCCCAGCAGATATTTCAGCTGGTGCAGCCAAATGACCTAGTTTACTGTGCTGGCCTTGTGTTGACCTGTGATGGGAAGATGTGGGGCATGCTAGCTTAGAATCATAGAATCTTAGAATATTCTGAAGTGGAAGGAGCCTGCAAGGGTCATTGGCTCCACACAGCTCTAAGCACTGTTGGAATGAAACATCATCCTACAACCAACAAAGCTCCACCTGGAGCATTAGTCCTTGTCTGTCCCTTCTCCATGATGAGTGTCTATCTGCAGAACTCAAGTAGAGCCGATTATACAAGACCATCCTGTTCCAAATAAATCACCTAACGACTTGTGAAGTTATCCCTGTTAATATGGACGTGACAGTGAGTGGGTTATGTGCTCCCAGCCTGTTGCAGCTGGTAAGTAAAAAGCCAATTGAACTAACGTGTTGCACTTGCAGCAGGGATGGGTGCAGAGCACACACACACGTGCTGCCATTTGTCTCCCAGAAACTAAGGAGTGAAAATTTCCCATGAGGAGGCAAACTTGACTGCTCTCAGGGTGTGAACCCCACTGCAACCCTTGTCCTGGGGAGCACGAGGCAGAGTGCATGCAGCTGACTGTCAGCAGTCTCTGCTGAGACAACTACAGCATTCAGCCATCTCGGTTGCTTCTTGTCCCCAAGGGGATGCAGTATGTTAGTCAAAAATTGGATTTTCAGGTTGCTGACATCTCAGAATGATGGCTTTAACAAGTTAGCAGTAATAATACAATGTTTTCACGTGGAACGTTTCAAAGGGAGAAAAACACATGGATTAAGTTACGTGACTGGATAGCATCCTGAAGAAGCAGTGGAGCAAGGAGCAGAAGCCAAGGGTGAAATCCTGGGTTGTAATCAGTAGGGTGAGGATTTTCCCCCGGTGTTTTGGCTCTGGCTGTTGAATATCCCTGCCTGAAGTGAAAGAGGCTCCAACTTGGCAAGCCAGAGCTTGTCGTGGCATGGGCCTCTTGCTCATTATTTTCCCAGTGTGGACTTTCCCAAAGGAAATGGCAAAAGCAGCCTGCGGTTCTGCCCCCTCCCCTTCCCCAGAGCCCTTCGCGGGAGACAATGAACCTTTTACACATTCCCAATTACAAGTGCTACTTGTGACCTTGCCAATATGTTGTCATGGCTGCTTGGCGCAGAAGCAGCTCCGCGGGCTCATTCATGGTCCCTTGTAGGGAACAGTTAGAGTCTCTGAATTGTTACAACCCCCATTGTACGCCTTGATTCACAAATCGCCCTGTGTCTGTCCCCGCGAAGGAGAGCGGCCGCGCTGCCCTTTCCTGTCCCTGGGGAAGTGCCTTCCAGAAGATGCCAGTCCGACACTTTGTGCCTGTTTTCTAACGCGCTGTAAATTCTTCCCTTTCAAGACTCTGACCTTTTCTCAACTCCCTATTTCCTCCTCTTCTTTTGTTCAGGGGCTTACACAGGCCAGAGCGGTGCTACAAAGCGAGGCCGGCGCAGGGAACCCAAATGTGCACCAGTTCCATGCGGGGTTTTCCCTGGAGCAAGGCCAGGATTTAGGGTACATAGGAGGCAGAGAAGCCCATCCTGAACCTGAGACTGCCTCCCCTTTTTTTTTTTTTTTTGTTTTTCCTGGCCAAAAAAGCTGGTTCTTGTGTGCTGATGTGACCCCCTCTGATCAAATTGTCGGGGCTGACAGCTGCAGATGGATGGTTTTCGGTTGGGGAACAAGCCGCCTGTCTCTGCGTAGCTGTCAGTTTTCACAGCTGTATATCTCACCTCTTTGTCAGCCTCTTTTCTCCTCTCCTCTCTCCCTCAGCCCACCCTGTGCTATCTTTTGATAAGCTATTCTCTACATGGATGACTCAGATGACCTCTGCCTCCCATCCTCTCGATTCACTGCCATGGTAACAATTACTCAAGCTTGTCCCCAGTCATAAACCCCATCAAAGCTTTGTTATCTACATAGAAACCCTCCCGTGAGACATGAATTCCCCCAGTGTTCCTTCCAGATCACCTGTAACAGAGCTTTTCTCATTCAGATACTCTTTATCTTTTGGAAATGTGTCACTTCACACCAGCACTGCTTTGAATCTCACTGCCTACACGGTGCTGTGGGCTGTCTGCTTCTGGAGGTATGCATTCAAACAAAACTGGAATTAGCTGAGTGGCATCAGCCGAGATGGATGGATATTTGGCCATTCTCCCTTACATTATGTAGTCCGGCACTGTTCAGAACCATTGTTTGGGAAAAAACATGTCTAAATGTTGGGAAGCTGTGTGGGGAGTACAGAATTGGGGTGAGGAGGGAGGCTGGAGGGCAGGATGGAGAGGTGTTGGAGGAGCAGTGCCCAAGGCTGAACCATGATTCCTATCTGAGAGCGAGATGGGCAGAGGAGTAAGGTTACACGTGGATAATCCTGCAGGCTTTGCCTTCTGCCTGACAGTGATACCCCGCATTTCCACGAGAATTAGAAAACCACTGATATCGTTGGACGTATGAGAGAGAACTAAAAATAAAACTTGCTTTCAGGAGGGGATGCAAGCTCCGGCTTTGTGTACACACCAAGAGCAATGAGCGCATGCTGAACAAACAGCGTGCAGAGCTGGAGAGGCAGCATTTCAGGAGCTCTGTCCTTCTTGCTTGGCCTGGCAGGTCTTAAAGAATGAAGAGCTCAGCCTAGAGCTGCTCAGCCTGACCAATGCAAGGAGCACAGAGAACAACCACCACCACTCCCATGCCTTGGCCACCAAGCCTGCTGCTGAGCCAGAGAGAATGGGAGTAATGATGCATCGTCCCCCTGATCAGAAGGTGAAGGTAAGGGCCTCTCTGCCTTTCTCCCAGTCGGAGCTCTTTGGAGAACAGGGGTCTGACATGTACCTCCTTCTGTCTCTTCCAAAAACAGCCAGAAGACGTGGCTACCCCTGAACATGAGTGGCAAAACCCAGGAAGAAATGTGAGTGTGTGGGTGCTTGGGAAGCAGAGGGGGGATTTACTCTGAGTGGTTGGTACTTGGGTTCTGTGTGGGTGAGCTGATGCCTGGATTTAGTTTATTTTCCTTAAGCTGTGAAGCGGAGACCAGAATAACTCCAGTTCTTGTGCAGCAAAAGCTGAGAGAGGGCAGCTGCCCATTGTGGAACACAAGCAGGAGTTTAACAACCAACAAGTGTAGGAAATATTTGCTTATTGTCAATACTCGAAAAGATGGAGGTAGTAAAGCACCCAAAAATGGGAGCACAAAGCTATTTCCTGCTTCATTTCCATCCTCAGCCCAGTGACACCAGCTTGAGCTCCACCAGCAGCTCCTGATAGGAACACGATTATCAGGGTTGGCATCTCATTTGGGAGAGCATCTCCAAATGAAACATCATTCCTGGTGTGCTGCATAGCACTGCCAGCCAAACCTGCTGTTTCCCCTGTGTTTCTACACCAACAGGATTTGGGCTAGCTGGAGGCTCTCCTCACTTTTTCCCTCTTCAAGAATCCTTCTGTTTCTGTCAGCTCTCCTTCTCATCTTCCCATTTGCTTGTCCCTCAGTTGCTTGGAAACCGGGATCACATAAAAGAGGAGATTGAAAAACTGAAGCAAACCTATGATTCGCAGCAGCAGAAGCTGGAAGAGAAAGTGTGAGTGTCTGGGAGCACACATGTCCTTCCCTTGTCGGGCATTGATGGACCTCATTGCAGCTAAATGTGATCCCTACAAACAGGACTGGAAACAGCCTCCCTTTCGTGTGTTCGCTCTTAGGAGTGAGGGCTGAAAGCAAAAGCTGATGTTTGCAAGGATCTGAAGAGGGTTGAATGTCTCCTTAAGAGTCTGTTTAAATCCCTGACTGATTCATGCACCCTTGAAAATTCACTTTCAGTGATATATGTGGCAATGTGTGGCAGCATGGGGAGCCTCAGCCTTACCCCCCAGCAGCCAGAAGGCTGCAGTGGGGCCTAGGTCCCCACAGTGGATGTCTCAGTAGGAGCTGGCTGAACCAGAGCCTCATGCCAGGCAGGACATGTATCTTTGGTTGTGAAAGCTCTGCAGCCTCTGCTCAGCACTCAGCTGGTGGTGGCCAGCAACAGCTGCTGAAAGGTTTCTGTCATTACCTGCAATTTCCTTCCCAAAGCTGACAGTACTGGGCCTAAAAAGATGTTTGGGGTCTGCAAACAAATGTGCTTTCCTCCTCTGTGCCCAGGATCGCAATGGGGAAGGAGCTGCAGAAGGCAAAGAAAGCAGTCCATGACCCCCAGCAGAAACTGGCAGAGCAATCAGCAGTAAGGCGAGCTCCTTCCCATCCTCTCCTGTGGTACAGATAAGAGTGCAGTGCACAGAACCAGGGCTGGCAGTGTGGCAGGTGGCTTGCATCAAAGTATTCCAACTGTCCAGGGAGTTTGTAGCACTGAGGTGCTTCTCCCTGCATAGTTTCCTTCTTCAGGTGTGCAGTGCATGTGGTGGGATGTGCTGCTTCCTTGGGTGGGAGGGACTGTTATTTTTGAAAGGGTTGGTGAAGTCACTTGTGGGGGATTGCAAATGACAAAAGGTACCAGAGGAATATAGACTATAAACATTTTGAGAAATATTCTGTCCAAAATGCCCTTCCCAACATCTCAGCTCTGGAGAAACAGAATATCTGAGAATTAAGCCCCCATTTCTTTTCCAGCTCTGTAGTTCCCCTTGCCCAGCTGGAGGGTGAGTGCAGCAGTATGTGCTTGCTGTGCCTAGGTGCTGCTCGCATCTCAGAGCCAACTCCAGGAGGTGGAGGCAGAGAACTCCCAGCTGCAGCTGAAGCTAAAGGAGCTGAGCGAGGAGTACCGCTGCCGGCTCACGCAGTACATCAGGGACGTGGCGGTGGGTACCTCCAGGCCTGAAGGAGGCTGCATCTTTCTTGCAGGCTGCTGTTGTTCCCCTCCTCTCTGGGCTCAGGGAGGCAGTGGGAGCTGTTCTTGAGGCTGGAAGATCTCTCCACCCCATGCTGGGATGCTTGGCTGAGTCCTTGGCATGGCCTGGGGAGGAGGTGCCAGCCCCCTCCTGGCGCAGATTTCCTGTATGGTTACACTGAACCATCAGCAAGTTTTTGCTGGGACTTTCTTTCTCGGTCAGATTACTTAGATTGAAAGATCCTCTTATTTACTATGGCTGCCTTCCAGTTGGCTTCCAGTCCCCATTGCCCTGACAACTCCCCTCAGCAGGCCAGGCGATGCCACTGCTGCTTTGTTGCCGCCTCGCTTTGCTGCCTCCATGGTGCCCCCGCTGCTGTCCGCAACGGAAGCTCTGCCAGCCCTGTGGTCGGCACAGAGCCATGTAATGTGAGTGCCTGGGACCTGCTCTGGGAACAAGAGCCTTTGGTAGAGTAAGGCCCACAGAGCGTGGTGAGACCCAGCAGAGAGCAGGCATCTCAGGCAGGTTCAGGCATGGACACCTGCTTGCATTCAGCAGGGAATGGGAAGAAGGCTTTTTTTTACCTCCATAGTTGTTGGCAATTGTAGTGGAAATCCTAAGTCACAGCCTGAGCCAGTGATTGAACACCTGGTGGGAAGGCAGGGCCAACCCAGGGGAGCTCAGGTGCACCTGGGTGCACCAGAAGGGCTGGAGCCAGGATCCACCCCTTCCCAGCCCTTATTAACAGTTAGCAGCAGTGGTGAGGGGATCTGCCTGCCTGATACCTTCCAAAGCTAAGCAGTTTTTCTTCCTTTGTTTCTGTGTCCACAGCTGCTGCATTTGGGCTTGTTCTCATTAGCTGTAGCCTAGAATTATGCTACTCTGCTATTATTGCTGTCCTTTCCATCATATTATAGTATTACAGCAGTAATTGCTGTCCTGGGAGGTTAGCACTGAAGAACATGGTGGGATGATAGATCAGGAGACTGAGCAGAGCAATGTTTCCTATGGAGAACAGCTTAACTTGTATCAGGGTATCAGGGTATCTCGTAGCTAACAGGGAGTGGGGCACGGTGGAAAGAATGCAAGATCAGAGATGGTACAGATTGTGTTCCATAAATGGGTCATGGGACACTGGTACAGTGCATCTCTGCCTTGAAGTGGTAGGGTGGGAGTTCTTTTAAGCAAATTAGTGTCTCTTTAAAATTAGAAGTTATGTGCTATCCTGAGTGCTGTTATCACAAATATGGAACTTCCATGTGGGGGATGGGTTATGTGCCTTTAGAGAATGACTTGTCTTCCCCATTTTCTGTTCTATATGTTTAAAGGAGTACATGGACAGCAAACCCAGCACCCGAACTGGGCCTAGCAAGGCCCCAGCTGAGCATGCAGACATGAAGAGCTTTGTGGACAACATGCTGAAGGACATCAGATCTTCCTACAAGGCTCGGGAGGAGCAGCTGGCTGGAGCAGCACGCAGCTACAAGAAACGCATGAAAAACTTGGCCAAGAAGCATGAGAACCTGCTGATTGCATACAGGTAGGTTTAAATCTGGGCTGCCTCTGTCTCTTCAGGTCACTGCTGAGGACAAAGTGGAGGTGCACCAGCATCCAGAGCCCTTGCTGCAGAGGAAGGAAGGCAAGCAGGGTTCCTGGGTGCACAGAGGTGTGGAGGGCATGTTTGTCCCTATGCTCTTGACAAGCCAAGAGGAACATGTCTGCAGTTGTATACCACAGTGCTTGGGCACACCAGAGCTGCTTGTTACACAGGTTCCTCCCGTGCAAAATTTAGGGTGAGAAACTGAATCCCTATTGAATGGTGTGGAAATGCAGGAGTTATTTGTGGTACCTTTGCTTCCCAACCCTTCCTGCAGTGCTCTCAGCTCTGCTCCACAGCTCTCAGCAGCTTGGGCTGTGGGAAGCATAAAAGCCACAAATAGCTCTATAGGATGAGCTCCCCTCAGAAGCACTCCCAGGAGTACTGCACATGCTGCTGCTGGGCTCTGTCACTCGCCCTTTGCAGACAGTCTGGCTAAGCTAGCAGGACCCAATGGTACCTCCTGCAGCTGCAGCAGCAACCCTCAGTGCATTACTTCACCAAAGCTACCAGAGACTAATGCCTCTGACACGTTGGTACAGTGTGCAGCGAGAGAAGATCCGCTCCCTGGGCAGCTGTGAGATGGATTCTGGCCCTGCTGAACTCCACTTTGCCATCACAGACCCAGAGCTGCTGACAAACACAACCCAGGAGCTAAACCGGCTGCGGGAGAACAAAACTAAACTGGAGATGCAGTTACACGAATTGCAGAAGGTATTGCTGGGCTGCTGGCTTACTGCAGCAGTGCAGCTGGGTTGGGAAGGTGTCAGGAGCAATAGATAGAGCAATGAAATAGGTCTCCTCCCCAGGGGTTTGCTGTGTCTCTGTGGCACAGGTGAGGGCAGTGCTTGCTCACTTTGGGATGTCCAAGCAGGAGCAATACACACAGAATCACACTGGTCAGCTCTGCAGCCTGCCACTGATTCTGGCTGGGCAGAGTGAGGTCTTCCTTGAGTTGTGTGAGATACGTTGATTTAAATATGAGCAGAAAGGAAGACACCTTAAGACTCTCCTACACATCACTTCCTTGGCAGAGCACTGGGAGTTGCTGGGGTGCTAGGATACTTTATCACTTTGAAGCCACTGGTAAGGACTGTGGTGAGATTGCAATGGTTTAGTGCTTACAGATATACTCTTTTTCCTTTGCCTTCAGAAGAGACTGAAAGAAACCTCAGGTTTTCAGCTGTCTCCTGACCAGTAAGTCATCTTTTCCTGGGATAATTGTAATTCTGAATTCTCCTTGCTGTATGGATTGAGGAGGTTGTTGTTTTGTTTTGTTTTGGGGGGTGTATTTTGCATTATTTGGAGGCAGTAATAAATAGGGAGAAAGAGAGCTGATAGGAACTCATCTGAGAAGAAAAGCCAGCTGTCATCTCAGTGCAGCGTTTCCTGTGGTGAAATGAGTTGGTCATTTGGGCTTTGATCCAAGAAAGCTCTTAAGCACATGTTTGATTTAATCATGTTTTTAGTCCCACTGATCTCTTTAGAAGCTGGAATTAAGCATACGGTTGAGTGCGTTGGTGGCCCACAACCTGAGGGAGGCCAGTGGAACAACACCAGCCTGGAATGGCATTGTTTCTCCTCCTGCCCAACACAGAAGCTGGACAGGAACACTCAGGTGGCCCTGTGCTGGCACTACCCTAGCTTGCTGACAGGCCATTTTTTGGCTCATTTTGATCATTCTCTTCCCCCTGCTTTATTCTTCTATTGAAATTCTACTAGCCGTAGCCAAGCAGAGGTAGAAGGAAGTGTCAGAAAAATCTGAGCTAGGGTTTTTCTGCTTTTTAAAATATGGTGGCCTAGAGAGCATGCCAGGTATTTCATTAACTGGATTCTGACACAGAAGAGCTGGCCAATGCCTGGTCCATTGGGCTCCAGAGGAGCACCTTGGAGAAGAGCTTGAGCCTTACCAGACTCTGCCATGTCTGCCACGCTGAAGATGATACTAATCCTTGAACTGATCATCTAATTTAGACAGATGTAGGAGCAAGACAGAGAAGTGCTAGAGCATGGTGATGTATCTTGTATTAAGGTTTTTATAGCTGTGAAGAAGCCCTGCATGCTTCAGAACATTTGTGTCCTGTGTGCTGGTTGTTTTTACCCTCGAGGTCACCTTGCTGCTCTCAGCAGAGACATGAAGCTTGCTGTCACCACAGCACTGCAACTGTAACTACAGCTGGGTTTCCCGTCCTTATCAGTGTGGATTCCCTGTTTATTGCGCTCTTAACTTCTGCTCCCATGAAACTTCAGCCATGCTTTTCATGTGCCTGGCCTGAGTTGCAGCCACCAGAGGGAACTCGCACGGCTGCAGCAGAGCCGCTCTGCAGGCTGCAGTGCTCGAACACAATGCATTCCTCAGTTCATACAACCAAAATTCCCTGAGCATCAGATGTGACCTGTATTTTGCTTATTCAGACTGGGACAGAATAGGAAGAACTTTCCCACGGCTGGGCTGCACAGACAGCTCACCTATCGCACTCAGCGCTCCGAGCAAGCGGCTCTATGCTCACAGACATGAAAAGCGCCAGCGTTTGGCATTGATCATACCCAGCTCTCTATTTCCATAAAGTTCAGTCTTGCAGTGTCAGGTTAATGACTCTTTCTGCTTGGAGTCCTCTGATGTATGAGTGTTGATGTGAGCTTGGAACAAATCCAGCCATCCCAGCGGGAATCCCAGGTTGGCAGAAGGGCTGTGACTCTCATTCCTGGGCACAAGGACAGCGCTGTGTGCCCTGAAGAGGTCGGGGGCATCAGGATAGGAAAGGTTCCAAGCTCTGTGCTTTATGCTCTGATGGGCTTGAGTGCATCCAGCCCCCAGACAGAGCAGTGTGACTTGTACATGGGCTGGTTTGAATGCCTGTGCGTGATCACAATCTTCTCCCTCCTAGGAAGCCGAATGAAGAGGGCTGGGCAGAAGTCAGAAAGCAGCTCCAGGAGTTCACACACACCACCCAGGTAAAGGTCTGGAACAGCCTATCTGACACAAGTCTAGCATTGACCCACGTGCTGGGGACATAGTGCTCCAGGTGGGCCCTTCTCTGGCCGAAGCTTTGGCCATGAGCACCAAGTGACTCTACTCAATGACCAGTGGAGTACTCAGGGTTTGATACTGAAAGGAGTAGACCAGCCTTTACAGCTGCACATTGTTGGCTAGTGTCTCTCCATCTCTTGTTTCAGCTCAAATATTGAGGTAGCTGTGAAACAAGTTCTCAACCTTCGTTCAAGCTGTAGAAATCTAGTTTGAATGTGATTATGCTAGTCTGGTTCCCTCTGGGTGCAAAGACATTTGCACTGCAGGAAGGAATGTTGTGCCTTGGAGTTCTTTCCATCCACAACATTGTCCTGCAGCAACCATGAAACTCGGGGGATGTGAGAGGGCTTAGCAGAAATGGGGTTTGCTGTCCAGCAGCAATGGCAGCAATAGGGCTGCTAGGGAGAAAGAAGGGTGCTGACAAAACAGTGCCATGTGGGACAATTGGGGAAGGGCTTTGGAGACAGAATGGAGGTGCTGGTGGGTAAACTGTAGATTATTGAACCAGGGTACTGCATTACTGGGATGTCCCAGTCATCTTGTCTGTATGGTCGATGGCCAGGAGGAAAGCTGTGCCATTGTCACCAGGCTTCTTTCTCTGAGCGCACTGGTGCTGCCTCTGCAGCTTTATTCCAGGTGGTGCCAGAGCCAAAGTGCTTGGTCCCACCTGACAGAGTGGGGCCGAGAGCCTTCATTCTCATCTCACAGAGCTCCCTCCTTTCTTCATGCTTTCCTTGCCACTCCAGGAGGATCTGGAGAAGGAGAGGAGTCAGCTGCTGACACGGGCAATTGTGGCAGAGCAACAGGTGTTGGAGCTGCAGGATTACATAGAGAAGCACCTAGCAAGGTGAGTTAGTAATATCCCTCTTTGTATGTTCTCTGCCAGAGGTTTTTGATTATCTGAGACATCACGGTGCCCACTGCTCTGTCAGTGCCTGACCTCACAGCTGCCTTCCCTCAGCACTGCCCAATGCAGCTACTGTCATACAGCACATCCAGCTGTGTGGGCAGCTGGCACCATCCCCTATTCTGTATAGTCAGAAAGTACATCTGCTGTCCTGCCATGCATCTCCCTTCCATCAGTGTTAGCCTGTCTTTTGGAGGTGGCTAAGGGAGGGTTGCCTAAAATCCAAAGCCTTCCTCACAGGCTCATTGTGCCCCGCAGCAGGCAGAACAGCTGCTGGGGCATGGAAGGGTGAGAACAACCAGAGCACATCTCTTGGAGCAGTGTCCAACTGTGTGCCTTGCACAAGGCAGCAGTCAGCTCACTGGGAGCTTGACTCATGCTCATAGGCTGCTTGCTGGTTCTAGCACATGGCAGAGGTGATCAACAGCTCTTCACAAGGAAAAGGACAGTTTTCTGTCTGTTGGGGCTGAGGCACCAATGTGGCTCAGCACCTGTGCCAACTGGCATGCAATACTTGATGACACATGTTATTAGAATGCAGCAAACACGGGGTGAAGCGGGTACTTAAATTGATCACCTCCATGAGTGAACTGCCAGCGGGGCCATGACTGCTGGGAATCACTGTTGTCTCCCTCTTGCAGGTACAGGCAGGAGGTGCTGTGGGTGAGGAAGCTCGCCGGTGGTGAGGAACCACGGGCACACAGTGCTGGGGTAGCTGATGCTCACTCAGTGCCCAGGTCTAGGAGGGCCATCAGCCGTGAGCTCTAGCTCTGCCCTGAAACTCCAGGAAGCAGCACAGTTGTAGGAAAAAACAGAGTTTAAAAGGAAAGGACTTTCTGTCCTGAGACTGGCTGAGGCCAGCATCATTCCCTGGCCAAGAGCTGGGATGCACAATGCAGGGAACCATATGGGTATCCTCAGTGTCAAATTAACTGTACTAAAATGGAGCAAGACAACAGTGCTGTGTTTGTCCTCTGACCACTCTGCTGTGGGAGCTCTCCTTCCTGGATGAGGAGCTGCAAGATCTGGTTTAGTAGTTGTGGTAGCAGTGGTAATGTGAAGATTGTTGGACTAGATGATCTTATAGGTCATTTCCAACCTTGTGATTCTATGATTCTTCCCTGAGCACACTGTGACTGGGACACAGGGCCACCCCCTGGGCAACTGTTTGCTGTGTGAGTGCAGGAACAAGTTCCTGCTCCTGCCCTCGAGGATGCTGCAATACTTTTCCTCAGTCAGACTGGGAGCGAGGTGCTCTTGGTTTAAGCGCTGGCTCTGCTCCTGCCTTTGCTCCTCTCTGAGCTTTTAAAAGAAAAGGGCAGGAGTGGTTCAAGCTGGACTTTTGTCTCTAAGAGGTTACAGAAAGAAGAAGAGCTGCTCTGTCATGGTGAGAAAACCTTTTTTCCTCAGTGTTGGAACTAGAAAAAGAAATGTTGTGTGATGTGAGCAGGACCAAACTGAGTTCTTCAGCAGCAGGTGAGACAGACCAGCACCTTCCTGCCCCTTCCTCAAGGGAACATTGGAGCAGAACCCTGGGACGGTGAGCAGGGGCTGCTCAGGCCCTCTGGCTCAAAGGCAAAGCACAAGACTCTGAGGAAGAGCTGTACAAACATTTATTCTCAAAGCTACTGACTGAAAAAAGGCACTGCAGGTGTAGCCCTTACATTGTGTGCTAACTCAATCTGATTTTCCTTCTCCTTTGCTGATCACTTTGGAAGGCACTCAGAGGCGAAGTCCTGAAGAAGAGCCCCGCTAAGCACTGCTCAAGCACTGGTGGGAGAGCTTCTGATGATGCCACATTGCTGACCCTTTGTACCAGGCTGGAGGAGCTGCTGTCAGAGTGCACATCCCTCTGTGCAGCTCCGTGCCATGCGCCGAACCTCCTTCATGTCGTAGGCCCAGGCTTGCTCCAGCCCCTGCCCAATGGTGCTGCTTGGGGTCCAGGAGGGGAAGGGGAAGCGCCCAGCCACCACACGTGCCTCATCAGGGAGTTCTGCCAGGAGTTTGGCAGCCAGGGGGGGCTTCTGGAGAGAGAGAGAGACAGCTGACATCGGGTGGCCTTAGGGAAGCATCACCGTGCTGCAGTGACCCACTTGCTGTCCCATAGCAAAATGATTCTCACGTGGTCCCCAAAAGCAGCAGTGTCCAATGGCCCTTTCATAGCGCAGGATGGGCTGGCTCTGTGATTTTCTTCACCTTTTTTTTTTTTTGGTCTTATTTTGTAAAGACTCTTTGCTCACATTCCAGATCTGCTCTCTTTTCTAAGGCCAATTTCCCTGCTAGGCTTGCAGAGGATAGCAGTGTCTCAGCACACGGACTTACCACGCTGGGAGCCAGGAACACAATCACGTTGTAGCAATCAGAAAGATTTGCCTTTAAAGAGAAGGAAAAGGGGAATGAAAGAAGCAAAAGGCTCTTGAAGGATAAGTGTGGGGACACTGCTGAGTGCTGTGAGCCTTAAGGCAGGCAAGGATGCCATGGAATCCTTGAGTATCCCCAGTTGGACAAGACCCATAAGGATCATAGAGTCAAAGCTCCTGCCCTACCCATGGCTGGCACCCAGCACAGCCACTGTCCCATGCAGCTGTTACCTTCCACAGATCCTGCTTCAGGAAGGAAACCTTCCCCTCACATCCAGCCCTGCGGGCCCGGTACCTGGCAAGCCACAGCAGCCAGGGGTTGAGCTCATAGCCAACAGCCGGACGGAGTCCTTGCTTGTAAGCTTCAATCACCTGGGGGGTGAGAGAACTGGGGCTGAAATAAAGCTGTTGGGTTTGGGGCTGGGAGACTTCCCCACTGCTCCCTGCCGATTCCTGCCCTGGACACTGGGGCTGCCCCTGGGGACACAGATGTATGTTATATCAGGGTGTATATAGGGATCACTGGTGGATAGAGGGGAGTGCAGGGTGGGTGTCTATAGGGGGCACTGGGGTTGCATGTAGGGGGTACAGAGGGGTATATGGGTGTGTTGGTGTATATAGGAGTGTACCTGGGGGGGCATCCTGGGGCAGCCCTCCGGTACCAGCCCTAATGGGGGCTTGCTGGGTGCAGCACTGTGGCCCTGGGGATCTCTGCACTGGGGA
>JAPSGF010000014.1:1119485-1145088 GCA_035772895.1 Perdix hodgsoniae
CCCCCCCCCCCCCCCCCCCCCCCCTTACGAGTCGGCCGTCCCCAGAACCCAGATCCGCCGTCTTCCCCGTACGGCCTCGCAGCAGTCCCATCACGTTGGCCACTTGCTGGGCGTTGGATGGCACGTATGGCACCTGGAGTCAAACAGCAGAGCGGGGAGATTTGCTCCTCACCCAGCCTGCCGAGCAAAAGGGATCCCATTTGGGGGGGCCTTAGGGGGTACCTGCAGGTGCAGCGGCACCCGGCGGAAGCCAGGCATGAGCACGGCAGCCCACACAGCATAGGCAGCCAGGCCGGTGGTGGCCGCCAGCTGCAGCAGCCCACGACCCCCCAGGGCCTCCCCCTGCAGCTGCCCCGCCAGCTCATCCAGCGCCTCCGCGTCCATTGCTGCCGGAAGGGGCGGCCCCCGGAGCACCCGGGCCTTCCGTCGCCTGCATGGCCACGCTCCCACTGGGTGTCTTTCATCTGCTGCTCAGCTGCCAGTTTCAAAGCTGTGGCTGGGGTTGCTGAAGGTGGCAGCTCCCGGTGTTGTTGTGCACGCCTTGTAAAGTGCACACTTGTGTGTGCTTGCACACGCCCACACGTGCTTGTGCATAGTTGTGCTTCCAAACTCGGAGCTCGGTTAGCTCCCCACTGCTGCTGGCCCCATGAGGCTGTGGGAAAATTCCAGCCTGTGGGTCACAGCAGGGGGCCCATGCCCACCCTCAATTAAAACCCAAACCCGGGAACAATACCACATCAATTAGGGGAGTGATGCACAAAGGGCAGACAGCTTCCCAGCCCTGTGCCGGCGGTTGTTGATGCATCATCGCACTGCATGTCTTACAGCCTCCTCCCTGTATCCCCTTTGCCCATGGTAGCAATTTTGGGGTGGTTCCCAGCACCCTGACCCCGAGAACCTGGGGCCAACCCGGAATCCTAAGGGGAACCCCATGTCCCTGTGATGGGGTGACGTTGCTGTGCTCCCAGGCACTGCTTAGTGTCATTCAGCCCCCATTAAGCACATATCCCAGAGCAGCGATGGGGACAGGGCACACCACGGGGACAAAAGGCCGTTTTCAATATTGGTATCTATTTATATTTGCATAGATGAAGCACTTCTTGCCACATGGATAAACATTCTTGAAAACCTCCTTGCTGTTTATACACAAGAAGTCACCGATGGCCGTGTCCCTGCACAGCACTACTGCATGGCATGGGGCTCAATGGCAGAGGGGTGGTGGAAGCTGCCCCTCCCACCCCCTCAGTGCTGTGAGACAGCCCCAGCATGGCTGCAGCCAAATGGGACATGGGGATCAGTCCAATTTTCTGCAGCTTGCTGGCAGGTGGAGCCAATTAGGCTGAGAGTGAGCAGAAAATCGGGGAAATAGGATCCAGGGGCTCAGGGCTGGGGGTTTGGGCAGCACAGGGAGGGGAGGAGGACAGGGGGAAACCTCAAGGTGCAGCTTGAGCCCCCCAGGATGCCAGAGGGAGGGTGATGAACGAAGCCATTCCCACACACAGGGTGCTGGGGGTCGTGGCGTGGTGCAGAGTTGAGCAGGTGGCCATGCGTGGGGAGCATTGGAGCCCCAGTGCCTCTCATCCCTGGTTGCTCCCCCCACTGAGGCCACAGCGGCTGCAAAGCGGCTCCAAGAGCTGGGAATTTGTCACCATGCGTTGGGAAAGCTCCTTCCCACCAGCTGTCAGCATTGCCGGGGGTCCCAGGGGTCGGATTTGGTGTGGTTAAAGCTGGAGGGAGGCTGTGAGGCAGAGCCCAGGGCTTGGGATGGGCATCCTCCACTGGTGCTGCATATAGGTACCCAAAATGCCCCATCCTGCCTGATGCTGAGCAGTCTCTGACCCTGGGGGAGCTCATCTTGACCCTATGGGGCATTCCTGACCCCAGAGGCATCATCCTAACCCAATGGGATACCCCTAACCCCATGAACATTATCCAGTCCTACAGGACATCCCCTAACCCTGAGGTCATCATCCTGTCCCTATGGGGCATCCCTGGTCCCACCAGTGTTGTCCAATCCTATAGGGCATCCCCTAACCTCAGGGATACCATCCAACCCCGCAGAATAACCCCCGGCCCCACGGCATCTCCAGGTCCCAGAGTGCTGTGTGCAGTGGGGACATGGGGACAGAAGGGATGGGGGAAGCAGGACAGCCCTGGGCCAGACACAAGATGTCCATCCCCCTGTCCATCCCCCTGCTCGGGGCGGGCTGTGCGCAGCCGGCCGCCTTTGTGCGTTCCTTTGTGCCCCGGGATTCGCGCGTCCAGGCTTTTATCTGGCAGTCGGGGAGGGGGAAGGAACGAAGGGGGGGGGGGGGGGGGGGGGGGGGGGGCAAGGAGAGCAGAAGCATAGAAAAGGGCTGGGGGGGAGAAAGTGGCGCGAAACGGCCTCTCCCTTTGTGCAGTGGGGATGGTGACACGGACCTTGGGGACACTCTGCGGGTGCCATCACACAGCATTTTGCCCAAAGGGCTCCTTGATTGTGGTGGCCATGAGGTCCCCTGTGCTGGAACAAGTTGTGGGGGGGGGGTCAGCTTGTGACCCCCCGTCTGGCACAACCGTCGGGACAATGGGGACAGCAATCACCTCCAGACCCCCTTCCTGTGTCCGGTTGGCACAGAACCCCATGCCACGCCGCCATCCTCACCATCACAGTGCCTCTCACCTCGTTTTCCACCCTGCGGAGGAAACATGGATGGGATGGAGCCTGCTCACTGCAGCTCTGCCCGCCGCTTGGTGCCAAGAGGCCGTTTGGCTGAGGGTGGGCTTTGGGGGTGACGCTGAGAGGACAGAGATGCCAGGACCACGGTGCCATCCCCAAGACCCAGCTCACCATCACCATCCCCAACCCACAGTGGTGGTGACACCGTGGCACCTCCTGTAGGAAGCCACGGCCCGGCGCCGCGGGGAAGCAGGAGTGGGCGGCCCCAACCCGGGGCAGAGGGCACCAAAAACACCACCGAAAATCCGTGTTGGAGAGAAAGCAGAGCCACAGCCTTTTCCGCTGCAGCGGAACGATCTGATTTGGCCAAATAAACAGAGAGGGAGAAAAACAAGGGATTCGGCTGCCGGACAGAAAGCCGCCGGATGCTCAGAGCATTACATGCAATAATTTCAGCGACAGGAATGTGCTGGGGTCACAGGAGCCGGGATTGCGTGGGCAGCGCGGGGCCCTTTGTGTGTGCTCCTTTATTGCTTTTCCACCTCCCTCCTCCAGATTTCCCACTCCTTCCCAATCTGTCCCCCATTTTGGGGCTCTGTCCCAACCCCCAGTCCCTGCATGGTCCCAAACAACAGCATAAAATCACTGAGGAAAACCATAACGTGTCCTGCACCATCCGCACAGCTGCGCTCTCACAGGCAGATCCCATCATTTTATCTGCACGCCCATATTTTAATTAAGCTCCAAATCCAGCAGTGCTCATTGGGAGCAGTTTGTGGATGGGGAAGAGGAGCTCTGGGGCTGGGTTGGGCACAATGGGGCCTTGTGGCTGTGGGCTCTGATGAGATCAGTGCTGACAGCAGCAACACAGGGGGGCCGACCCTGGGAAGAGCGATTTGGAAATAGCAATATGTATCTACACACATCTATGTGTTCCTATAGGTGTCTGCAGCCCCACAGGGTGCAGGATGCTCAGCCCTGCACCACAATGCTCAGTGTCCATCTGTCACCATTCAGTTAAAGAAGGCCACAGACATGACAAATACAGCTTAGTTTATATATATATATATAAAAAAAAAAAAAATCACGAATTTGGTATCGTTATAACTTTAGTGCACATACGATGCCCCCCCCCACCCTCAATGGTTCGAAATCCCCCCCTGCCCTGGTGTGGTGGCACCAGCAAGACACTGTGGAGCCATGGCCCCATGGTGTCCCCATGTGGGTGGTGGCACAGCCCCACCTCTCCCTGCTCCTGTCCCCCTTCTGCGCTCAGCACTTTGGTTCTTATGGGGACCCTCCATGCCACCTCTGCTCCCTCCTCAGCCTCGCTCCTTCAGCCTTGCTCCTCCTGCTCTCCCCTCCACCCGTGTCCCCTGTCACCCTTAGGTCCAGGGCACGGCTCTCCATCTCTGCAGTCCCCCTTCCACCCTCAACACTGCCGATCCACCTCCTCTCCCTGCTGTCATCACTGCGCTGTGCCACCACTCTCCTCTTGCCCTGCAGTGTCCCCACACCTGCAAAGACCCCTCGGCCCCCAGGACCCCCAGCCCGGAGCCCCCTTCTGCAGCCCCCCAGGGTCACACACTGGGAAAATCCCATCCTATCCCGCAGGATTTTCACAGGGCTGTCCCCACCCACCGTGCTCCCACATCCCTATGTGCCTGTCCCTGCAGACAGCATGCAGCTCCCTCCGTATGGCGATGCCCCCAGCATCCCAGGGCAGCGGGAGGTGACTGAGATAAACACATTTTCCAGTGTCTCTCAAGCAAGGATGCTCCCAGCTCCCAAGTTGGGGGCTGCCCACCCCGAGCCACTCAGTCCACAGGGAACTCGCAGGGGTTCTGCCTCCTGCGCCGGGCGCCCTCGTAGATGCGCTGGAAGTCCTTGTAGCGGGGAGCGCAGCTGAGCCATGCCTCACCAAAGTGCAGCCACCCCGTGAAGAGGAAGGTGCCGGGGCCCGGCCGCACACCGCAGCGCAAAGGGGTGCGGATGCTGCCTGCCGCCCGCCCCGGCCGCCCCCCGGTTTGGAAGAGGGGGAATTTCTGGCGGTGGATGCGGACGGCGCTCACCCCGATGACGGATTCCTGCAGCTCTGCGTCGTTGGAGACGCTGTGGATGGTACCGCGGACCACTGCGGGGGAAGGCAGAGAGGGATGAGTGTGCACCTGCCTCCGTCCCCATCCCTGTCTCCATGCCCTTCCTCTTTCTTATTCCCATCCTCACATCCTCATCCTTGTTTCTTTCCCCAGCTCCATCCCCTTCCCCATTCTCATCTCTATCCTCTTCCCCTTCTCTGTCCCCAGTCCTTATTCCCACTCCCCATTCCATCACCATCTGTCTCCATTCCCATTTCTATTCCTTTTCCCCATTCCCTTCCCCATTCCTGACCTCATTCCTGTACCCATCTCCATCATTATCCTTATTCCTGTCCCCATTCCTGTTTCCCATTCTTGTTCCTTTTCCCCATTTCCATCCTCATCCCCATCCTCCAGCAGCCTCAGGGACCCATTGCAGGCCGGTGCAGCAGCAGTGTGAAGGGGGACACATGGCCCCATATGAATGCAGAATGGGACCATGACATATGAGAGCAGCACGGGGCACCATGGCCATGCCACGGACTGGATGAGGACAACGCGTGGCTCTCAAAGCAGCGCTGTCCCATCACCCCATCCCTACAGCATCCCACTTTGCATTTCCCTCCCTCCTCCTGAGCCCAAGGATGCACTCACCAAAGTCACTAGTGCAAATGGCCATCAGGAGCTCGGTGTCGTTGCACGGCCGGCACACCCCTACAATAACCAAACACCGTTGTCACCGCAGCGTGCCCACGCCACGAGGGGAGAGAAATCCCTCTTTTCAAGAGGTTTTCCCACTTGAAGTGCTTGAAGACATTCTCACCTTCGGCGGGCAGCACGGGCCGGGCGAGCCAATCCCCCCGCAGCTCATAGCGGAAGGCAGCGATGCGGCGGCTGATGTCACGCTGCGGGGTGGCCTGCAGGAACAGGGCCACCTGCTCATGGGGTGGCCAGCTGAAACACCTCACACGGGGCCGCGGGGCCACCTCTGCCTCGGGCAGCAGCAGCTCCAGCTCGCCATCCCGCTCCAGGTAGAGCTGAGCACCCCGGAAGGTGCCGGCTGGCTGAAGGCAGGCAGTGACGTGTCGGGGGTCGCGGCCATCGGAGGTGGTGGCAGGGGGCAGACGGGGGGCCAGGCGGAGGCGGAGAGCCCCCGTGGGGTACAGCCACTCCAGGGAGCCCTCGGCACAGCGCAGGGTCAGCTGCTCCACGCTGCCCGCCTCCTGCGACAAGCCGCTGCAAGGCACCGGGTATGGGGTCAGCAGGACCCCGAGTGCAGACCCCAATCCCTGACCCACCCGAGGTGTCTGCACGTGGGAGTGTGGAAACCCCAAAGAGAAATGCTAGAGTCTTGACTTTTCAGCTTTGAGGTGCAGTTTGGTGATTTATCCCCATCCCCATCTGGGGATGTTTCCTGTGTGTTTTCACCCTCCTTGCCCCCAAATCCACCCCATTCCCTTTGCCCTTTCTGGGCGGACTTTTGGGTGCTGGGATCTGTGGGTTGGAGAAGGAGGGGGGAGGGGGTCACATCGCTCCCTGCTCTTGTGGGATTCGGGTTCTCACGTTCCTAGCTCAGCGTTTTGCCGCTCCTGGCGCCGGGGGAAGCGGGGCTGCCTTTAGGGTCGGGGGGAGCGGGGGCGGCCGCTTTGTCCGGGCCGAGGCGCTGGCGGCTGCGCGGCCCCGTGGCCCCGCCGCAGCCCCTCCTGCCGGGCCCCCGCTCTTTGTTCCCGAGTTCGGCGCCTTTCCGGGGTGGGAAAAGGCCCCGGGGAGAGTTTTTGGGGTCTCGGGGAGAATTTTAGGGCCCCAGCAGCCGTTCCGACCAACCAATCGCGGGGCTGTAGGGAGCGGGGACACCGCGTGGAGAGGAGGATGGAGGAACGCACGGGTAAGTTGGGGGGAGATGTGGAAAGGCAGCTCGGAGCCCCCCCAGGCTGAGGGCAGCTTTTTGGGGCGTCGGTTCGAACGAGGAAACTGAGGCAGGGAGAAATCCCTCAGCCATAGGAGATGCACGGGGCTCTCTTCTCCACCGGGACCGGGATTGGGATCGGGACTGAGGTCGGGATCAGAACGGAGATTGGGATCGGGATGAGCCCTGCCCTACGCATCCCGGAGCTTACCTCCCCCTCCAGCTGCACTGATCCGCCGAGAAGCTGCCAAGGGCAGCGGCCAGCCCGGCTAGGCACAGCGCCCACAGAGCCCGCATGGCCGCTCCGGGGCTCCGGGCTCCCGGCAGCGGCGGCCCCGGGGGCGGCGGAGGCGGCGGCGGCCCCGGCCGTGGCCGCGGATCGCAGCGCGCTGGGGAATTTGGGGGGGGTGGGAACCGGGGGGGCCAATCAGCGCCGCGCCCCCAAACTTTGAGCCAATAGGGGCGGAGGGGCGGGGTTGTGCCCCCCCACCTTCCCCCCCACCCTGAGCATCCCACGCGGGGAGTGGAGATCCGTTCGCCACCACCGGGGGACCCCAGGGCACAGGGGGGGTGGTACGGGTTATCCCATCCCCACAGCCCCCCATAACCCGGGGATCCCCCATCGCCTCCCCACGGAGGGGATTTTCTCTAGAAGGGGCTGCAGCATGGAGCTGGGCCTGGCTCACAGGGCACACCCTGGGACCCTCAAATCCCAACCCCAAATCGCCCTTTGGAAGGATTTCCCCCCAGTTTGGGCAGCCGCTATCAGCATCTGGCCGCCAGCCACGCATCTGCATCTCCTCCATCTCCCCTTCTTTCGCGAGCTGTTCCCAATTATGGCATTTTATTTTATTTTGCCTTCAGACACCATTGTGCCGGGCTCACAAACCCTGCAATTAATTAAGTTTCCATCGAGTGACAGCCCGCCAAAATGTTTGAAATAAACACGGAACAATTGCGATGCGATGATACAGGCGGAGAACAAAGTCCCCGGAGAGAGGGTGGAGCCGAATGGAAATGAGGGATTGTAAATTTGGATGGCAGAAAGAAAGAGAAAGGAGGGGAAGAGGAGGGGGCCGGGCACGAGGAGGAGGGAGAGGGATTCAGAGCCCTCCGGCCATGAAATGACACTGAAAGAAGTCAATCTGATGGAATCCGTGGAAAATTAAGGCCGGGAGAGGGTGGATGCTGTGGGAGATGGACAAAGGCTGCAGGGTCAGCACCACTACCCACCGACCTCCCAGAGCTGGGCCTGAAGTGGGCTGAACCGGGCTGAAATGAGTTGAACTGGGCCTGAATGGGGCTGAAATGAGTGGAAATGGGTCCATAATGGGCCAAACTGGGCTGAACTGGGAAGACGCAAAGCCCTGTGCAGCACAGCGCACACAGCCCCAGGCCACTCATCACTCGGTGAGCCAGGATGGGGTGAAGCATCCCTGGGGGCAGGCGGAGATGCCACCAACAGAAATGGTTTGGCCCCATGGCCAACGTCCCCTGGCAGTGTCCCCAGGCCGTGTCTATGAACCATCACCCCAATCCAACTTCAGTGCCCCCCCCGCCCCCCATGACACTGTGCTGCAGTGCCCCCACCCCAACCACACACCTGCTGCAGGGGTCACCACGCAGCCACCTCCACCATGACCATGCGGAGCCACATGTCTCCACTCTGGGGACATCCTGCCACTGTCACCCCCGTGGTGTTGGCTGCCCGGCTCCCTGCTCCCGGGTCGCTGGGGGTCCCTGAGCTTCTAGGAGCCCCGGGGCCGGGATGCTGCGGGCTCGCAGTGCCCTCTTGTGACTGCGGACACGGCTCTGCATCCCCCCAACCCCGACCCCCCCCAGCAGGGATTTGGGATCTGCAGGTCTGGGCCTGATCCTGCCTCAGCTCTGCCCATAAACCGGCATAGATCACGGTGGAGTAGGGTGGGCAGAAACCCTCTTGGGAGGGGTGGGGGCAGAGGGGCTTTGAGGTGGGTGGGGATCTGCAAGGGCTCCTCGGAGGGGAAGGGGGCAGGGCCTGACCTTAAAGGGCTGCTAAGAGCCTGGGGCTCCCCATCCCCTCCTGAAACTGTGGCTGCGTGGGGAGCTGCTCCTACTGAGCCAAGAGAGCCCGTGGGAACTGCAGCTGCGTCAGGCACCCACATCATCCCCAAAAAATAGCTTCAGAGGCCTCACATTGGCTTCCAGCCTCGCTGGATCCCAAGACACTGAGAGTCCTGGTCCCTGGCCCTATGTGTATCCTTGTCCTCTCACAGTATCCTGAGGGATGTCAGGAGGGAAACTGCATGCTAAGGGTCCCCATGGTGGGGCAGGACCCCTGAGTGAAGGTCCTTGCAGCACAGTGGTGGATCCCATGGTTAAGTGAGCGTTCTCATGTAAGGACAAGATTCCCCATTAGCTAGGTGAGGGTCCACACAGACAGGTGAGGGACCTTGTTTTGGTGTTGGGTGTCCTCAAGTGAGAGAAGGTTCCCATGGCAGAATGAGGATTTCAGAAGTGGGTGAGGCTCTCAGCAGCAGGATGAGGGTCTCCATGGCAAGAGGAGGGTCTCCATGTCAGGACAAGTGTCCCCCAGGCTGGGTGAGGGTCCTCATGGCCAGGTGATTGCACCCACAGCAGAATGAGGGTCCCCACCCCTAGGTTTTACCCTCACCCAGCTTCAAGACCTGGAGGATATTGCACTCCAGATGGGGACCACGGAGGTGCGCTGAGCCCCACGGGGGGCAGTAGGGCTGCACCGAGGGCGGTGTCCCCAGGCTGTCCCCATCATCGTCAGCCTCCAAAAGCAGAACCCGACAAGGCTGCCTTGGCACGTGCATCCTCTCCGGCGGCGAATGGAGCTGCCTATTGATTTGCAGGCGGGCTAAAAATAACCCTCATCTCTTCATCCAGAGCTGTGAAAAATCCCCCATCGCTAGGCGACGGGTTACCGGGAGACAGCCATCGCTAGGCGACCGCCGTTGCCGCGGCGACGGCACCCTGCGCACTGCGGTCCAGCTTTGGTACCCGCGGTCCGGCTGGCCCAAGGATGCTCGGCCCATAGCATGGGAACCAAACCCAGCAGCCTCCAAGAGCCCCATGTGGGTAGCAGGGGTGGGAGCTGAGTGTATTGCCACCCACTGCCCACGTAGGGGCTGCTGCTGGGTGGCTGTTCCCATAGGGACATCCCTGTGGGGACAAGGAGTCGCAGGGGGAAGGACCACCAGGCTCTCGCTGGGGTCACTGAGGGAGGGACAGATGTGTGACGTGGAAAAGGCCACAAACCAACATGTGCCTGCTCACTGATCCCTCCAGCCCCTTTTTCTGCAGCTGTCACCTGCTGGGCAGGATGGGGGTGGCAGAGGCTGCTCTGTCCCTGTACGAGGGACACATCTGAGTGCCCCCAACCCCAGCAGCTCCCCATACCATCACCCCCATGGCTGCTGTCCTCCCTTTATGCATGGGGCAGAGGCAGTTGCACACTGTGGGGACACAACACTTCGAGCTGTGGGGTGAGATTATGGGTGTGTGTGTATGTGTGTGTGTGTGTGTACATCCTCCCCCCAAACACTCTTCCATTGCCAGCACGAAACCCGACCTGCCTTATAAATAATGGAGGCAGCCAGATCCTGGCAGTTACATCAGCGTCCCCAGGGCCTGGCCGGGTGGCAGCCAGCCTAGCTTACCCCACTACAGTGCTGTGTAATGGGAAGGGGTTAAGCACTATGCCTAAGCCCATTCCTTCCAGTCTGGGGAGCTGGGCCCCACACTAGAGTTGTTGAGTGGGTGCAGAGCTGGGCAAGACAGGAATGAGTGGGGCAGTGAAGGCATCTGCTCTTCCCTCAAAGCAGGCTCCTGCAGCTTGCCAGGGTGCTGGATCACCCCACTGAGTTGGGGGCTGTCAGTGGGACCAAGGCTACCAGCCAAAAGGGTTCAGCACGGGGACTGCCTTTTGCCAGCGTCCTGGTGGGGAGAGAGACAGATCAAGCACTCCTAAGTCCATCCATTCTTTTGTCCATCTAGCCTCCTGTCCTTCCATCTGTCCATTCATCCCTCCCTCCATTCATCTGTTCCTGCATCCATCTCTCCATCCTTCCATCCCTCCATCCTTCTGGAATCAGATGATTCCAACCCAAGCCATTCCACAAGTCCATGATTCTATGATTCTCCCTGCATTTATACCTGCCTACACCTGACCACCTATCTGTTCTTGTATCTGTCCCTCCATCCAACCCTCCATTCCTGAATCTATCCCTCCATCCCTTCATCTTTTCCTCCATCCCTCCCTCCATCACTCCAACCATCCACGTGTCCCTGCATCCATCCCGCCATCTATTCCTCCACCTATTTCTCCCTCTCTCCATCCATCCTTCCACCCTTTCCTCCCTTCATTCCTCTACCCATTCATCCCTCCACCATCCATCAACCCCTCCATGTTTTTTTTTGTGTCGGCTTGAGGCCGAGCGGCACGGAGCACCCATCTTCCTCCCCTCCTCTCTTCCTCCTCCTCCTCGTCGAGGTTTCCTCGCGCAGGAAAGGAGCGGCTGTTCGCGCGCGGCATGGCATGAGCTGGGAGAGCTGGAGGTAAGGGATCGTTTATTTATTGTTTGGGGGGGTTGTTTTGTTTTTCTCTTTTTTATTATTATTATTGTTGTTGATGATGATGGTGGTGGTGATTTGCTCTCGGGAAACCATTGCGACACAAAGCCCGCACATCGCCGTACGGCCCCGGCGGGCGGGGAGGGGGCTGGGGCCGCAGCCCCCGGTGCAGCATCCCGCAGCACCGTTATATAACGGCGGCGGAGTGAGCCCCGTGCTCCCGGCCGGGGGGGAAGGAGAGGGAGAAGGTAACGGAGGGGCCCCTCTCCGTTCTACTCGCCTCCCTTTCCCCCCCCCCCCCGCCCCCAACAAACGGGGGCCCAGAAGGCAGGGAGTGGGCTGGCACCGGCTGTCCTGTAGGGAGGCTTTGGGATGAGTGCTGTTACCAGCATGGAGAGAGAGGTAGGGTGGGGAGTTGTTGCCTTGTTGCCTGCTTTCTGATCCCCCTCCTCCCGCCCCCCAAGTTCTTGAAGCACCCCCTCTCAGGCTGCTCACCCTCCTCCGTGGTTCTGTAGGGTAAAAGAGACTGGCACCTCTGTATCCCCTCGAACCCTAAAACCTATTAGCCTTGGACCCCTGCATCCTAGCATTCTAGCACCACGGGACTCCATTACCCTGCTACCCTGGCACCTTAAATTCCCAGCACCCCATCATTCCAGCACCCCATCACCCCATCATCCCATCACCCATCCCAACAACCCAGGACCCTGGCACTCCAACACTGTGGGATCCCAGCAGTTGGCAATCTAAAATCCCAGCACCCCATTACCCAGTGCCCCAACATCCTTCACCTCATCATCCTGGCACCCCTACATCAGAGCACCATTAAATCATGGGATTCCAGTACCCTGAGCCTGCAGCTTCCCATCATCCCGACACCCCAGTGTCCAAACACACCGACAGTATGAGACTCCTGGCACCTTAAAACCTCATTAACACTGTCGCTCTGTCATCCTGTCATCCCAACACACTGGCACCCCAGCACAGTGGGATCCTAGGAGTCTGGTACCCTAGAATCTCTGCACTCCATCCCCCTTTCGCACTCTGGTATCCAAGCAGTGTGGCATCCCAATATCTTGGCATCTCAGCACCCCAATAACATGACCTCCTGGTACCCAATCGCCCTAAAACCCCAACACCTTGTCACCCCCTACTTGGGATTCCTGCTCCCCAGAACCTCATCACTCTGTCACCTTGACTCCCCAGCATTCTGACACCTCAGCAACCTGGCACTCCAATGCCTCAACAACACCCCAGCAACACAGTGGGATTTTCATCTGTTCTGGGGTGACACAAGCCATGGAGTCTGGGAACAACACACTGCCATCACCGTCACTCCTGGAGGCCAATGGGACACAGAGAGGCAGGGCTAAAACCTAGGGATGAGGCACACAGGGGTGATCCCTACAGCAGGATCCCAGCTCTGTGTGGGGCACCCCACAGTGGTTATGGAAGACCCACAGAGGGAGAGAGGCTGCTTGTGCTGAGGTGGGCTGAGCCAGATGATGGGGGAACTAAGGCACGAGGTCGGTGAGCTGTAATCAGATCAAGGCAGAGCTCCCATGGACTCAGCAATGTGGGGGGGTGGGGGGAGCCTGAGATTACTAATGGGGTTCATTTGGTTCCACTGTGCCCCAGGGCCTTATCTGGTGGCACTGGCAGGATGTGATAGTGTCCTGATGGCAGAGACTGGAGTGCTTCTGTGGTAGGGGAGCTCTAACGGGGGTACTGGGACTGGGGCAGGAGGCTTTGGAGCGCTCTTTGAGTGCAGAGCAAGAGATGCACAGTGCTGGCATTTCCCCTCCTCTGGAAGCTCAGTGCTGATTTCACTCCAGCTACCAGGAAGAGGGAGGGAGGTGGCTTTGGAGTGGGGAGGACTCGCTTCAGCATCCATTTTTAATGAGATAGATATCTATTTTTCCCCGAGCTGGCTTCCCCCACATCGATCCCTGCTCCATCCTCCAGGCCTGTTTTCCTCTCTGTTGCAGTGGGGATGTGGTGGCTGAGCTTCCCCAGTACTGGGAACCTCGTGGCTCCCCAAATCCCACTTCTGGGGGTGCTGGGGTCCTTGTTCAAGCTGGGGCTGGGGACGCATGTGGGAAAGCAAGTGAGATGATAGAGTCCTCTGTTCCCTCCAGAGAGGCCACCTCCATGTTGCACACCCCATGGGAACATAGCATGACAGAAGGGAGGCTGGGGCTCTTGGGAACCCATTGCTTTTGGGGCTAGTAGCTGTGCTCATGCTGTGCCGGGAGCAGAATGGAATGTGCAGGCAAGCGCAGATCCTTTGGCAGCTTCTTACCCATTCCAGGTCCCTGCCCACCCATCATGGGACTGCACACATTCTTCAGGTGCTCTGGGGATGGGAGAGCATTCAGGGAAGGGGAAGGAAAGCAGAAAGTGTTCCTCAGGGTTTCTCTCTGCTGGAGCTTTGTCCAGCTCCTGGACAAGCAGGTGGTTGAGGGGCTGCCCCATGAGCTGGTTTCAGGCCTCCTGCTGAGGAGGGCTGGTGCATGGAGCACCAGTAGACCCTATCACACAGCGTCAACACTGATGGTTGGTGGGGAAATTGAAGCAGGTGGGTGAGAGGACATGGAGCACTGGGGCTGCATTGCCTCCTTGCAACAGGGCCATGACCTTGGTCAGAGGCCAGAATCTAACAACTTTCTGAGCTTATGTCAGCACTGAGCAACTACAGCACCCTGCAGCAGTAGTCCTGTGGCTCAGCACTGCCTCCCTGTCCTGATGACCCACCAATTCCTTCAGCCCTATTCTGTTTCACTCTGTGTTCTCTCAGGTCCTGTGTCTGGGGCAGGGCTCAGGCTGGGCTTGTGGCCTGGGGAGAGGCTGATATTAATGTGGATCGTCCCTTCCATCATGGGCACTTGTGGCCAGGAACTGCTCAGGGCCTCAGATCTGTTCCATGGTGCTTCAGAGCTTCAGCCTGTCACACTGGCCTGGCAAAAAGGCTTTGCTGTTTGTGTAGCCATTGCCACATCTGGAACGATGAAGACGTCTGAAGGCCATGGAAGAGGCACTTGTCCCAGCAGTACCAAGGAAGCACACTGATGTCCTAGGAACAGTCATGGGTTGGTTCATCTCTCCTTGATGAGACCCTTAATCAGCACTCAGGACCTTTCCTTTATGTCTGGGCACTCTATTCCTGGGACAAAGAGGGGTAAGGAGCGGGGGTACAGCGTGCCCAACTCCATCAAATGAGCACACTCTGGCTGTTACACAATAGGAGCTGCTCTCCCAGCACAACACCTTGGTTAACGGGGAGCAGGGAGAAACTTACTGAGGTACATGAAAGCATGAGCATCCTCCCTTCAGCAGTGAGGCCTGGTACTTTTGAAGGAGGCTGGAGGAGGTGAGCCGAGGTCAGCCACAGTCACCACCCAACTCTGTCCATGTCTGTGCATATGTGCATAGAAGTTTGTTGACAACCACCACTGAATGTGGATTACTCCTCCTGCTGAGGCTCCTTGTGGAACATGGAGCTGCCTGGGGTAGGGAGGAGGTCAATGCTTAGCATATTTGGAAGACTGGGGCCTCAGCAGTGGCACACCACAAAGTTACATACTCCAGGCCATGCTCAGCTTTCCAAATTAACCAGACAAATCCCCACTCCTGGGGAAAATCATTGTGTAGAACAGCGATGGCCAGAACCAGTGCTGCTCCTTGCCCTCCTGGAGGCTGAGGATGGGCTGGCATAGAGTAGGACCAGCATCACTTCCCACACGGGCTGGGATCACGCCAAAGTGACAAACCCTGGGAAGAACATGGGGAAAGTGTGTAGCAGCCAGAGGGGACCCTACTGCCTGCTGCAGGGAACTTTGGCATTTGGGTGTTTTCCTAGGGCCCTCTGAGCCTCTTTATCTCCTGCAAGGTGGGGTGAGCTCATTGGCATCACTGGGAGCAGGGAGAGGAACAGGAGAGTTGCGCTAATCTCTCTAGTCTCTCAAGGACCTCTCAGGATAATCCTAGGAAGGAGTTTCCCAGCTTCCATCACACAAGCAGGTCTCTGGGCCAAGCAACAGAGAGCAGAAGATGGTCTTTTCCTCACCGTGAATTCCTGGTTCGTGCTGCAGGGTTTGTCCTGCAATACACAGTGCTGAGTTTGGAGCTGTGCTCTGTGCCTCTCTCCCAGCTGATGCTTGAATCCTGAGCTCCAGAGCTCTGATCCACATGTGCACATACACACGTGCATGTACAGGCAGCCCCTCTGCACCTAAACACACCAGCTGCCCCTCCATCTCTAGGGGAGCAAAGGGCTCTTTGGGGGATTCAGTGCCTCCTCTGCATTGCCAAGGTGATCCAAGCACACTGAGAGGACAGCCATACATATACCCCCCTGACTACGCACTGCATGGACAGTGGGCTGATCGATGCAGTCAGAGAAAGAGACAACTCGCACACTGCTGAGCACTGCTGGGGAAGGCAATCTTTACAGAGGGATATCTTTATTATTACCATGTGCTTTGGTCTACATGTTCTGCCCCCAAAGCAAGAGCCAGCATGGCATTGCTGTTGGTTCGTGTTGTTGCACAGGGTGATTCTGGGCAGCTGTTACCCTTGATACCACTGGACAAAAGCTTTGGCTGTGTATTCTGCCACAGCAGTGTATCTCGGGTGTGTTTTCTCTGCCTGTAGAGCAACTTGATTTGCTGCATTAGTAAAAATAGATGGGCTAATGAATTCAGCTGATGCAACCCTGCGTGAGTGTGTGTGTGCATGCGCTTATCTCTGTTTGTGTGTGTATATGTGCATGTATATGTGTGTCTCAGTACCGAGGCTCATGCAAGGTGCATCCACCAGCCCCTAGGGCTCTGATGTGTGTGTGTGCGTGTGTCCAAGCATATCTGTTTGTGTGTGTGTGTGTGTGTGTGTGTGTGTGTGTGTGCAGGGAGCCGTGAGCGACGGCTGCTTGCTGCCGAGCAGCTCTCTGTCACCAAAGCAGTAGCTCTACAAAAATAATTTTGTATCAGCCTTGGATTCTGGCAGTGCAATAAAAGGGCTGCACGGGAGGCTAGCAGGGCAGCAGGAGCCCTTCACAGGGACCTGGTGGGGCAGCAGGAGGGGCTTCACAGGGAGTGGTGAGGAAACGGGGGGGGATAGCAAAGGGGTGATAGCAGAGGGGGGCAGCAGGGAGGGATAGCGAGGGATAGCAAAGGCAATAGGGATCTCTCGGGTGTTTTTGAGGGATGTTTCTTCAGGATGCTGCTGCCCCGAGGCCGGCGGGTCAGGCCGCTCCTCGCGATGCTGAACGTGGGCCGGTGTCGCTGTCCGTGGTGCTGAACGGGTCGATGTCGCTGTCCGTGGTGCTGAACGGGGAGGGAAGCTGAGCGGCTGTACGCGGTGCTGACCGCTGCCAGGACTTCTGTCCGCAGTGCTGAACGAGACTCGGGCCTCGTCCCCGTCGACCTCCATGGACCACCGAGCCCTGCCAGCCCTGAGTCTCCGGTGTCCCCTGAGATGCCCCGATGGCCCTGAGCTCACAGTGGCCATCAAATCTGGATGCAGCTGGACAGCAGCCTGACCCAGTGTATCTCTGCCACAGCCTGGACTCTCTAAGTGAGCCCATACATAAACAAGGGTGGCACTAGCAGGTGACTGTTCACCCCACCTGTGTCTTAAGGTTCTCATCCCTCACCGCTACCAATTGGAGACAGTAAACTCTCCAACGGCTTGGAAAAGTGCTCTCTTCCTGGGTACTTTTGTCTTATCCTTCCCAGCTTCATCATCTGCGTAATGTTTGTAGTGACACACTCTTAGACCCCCTTCTTTCTTCTCTCTTCCTGCATCAATTCCACCCCCCACAACTGCATCATCACTCATTGTGGATGAGAAAGCCCTCATGAATGGAGCGATTTCTCTGCAATAACATTTCCTGTGAAATGTGCACCCTGGAATGAATTTGGGAGATTAAAAGACCTTGCCCTTTGCTTTTGTCAGGTTTTCTTCCACTGTGGATTGAGATTTGGTACAGCTGGCAGACAACTCCCTCTTTGAGGCCTGTGAGAGCAGAGGGGGCTTGCACGAGGGTCTCTGAAGCTGAGTCCTTGTTGTGAAGTCCCAAAGTGAGAGTGGTTATACCAAGCATTTAACACTCCTTCTGAGAGAGGATGAAGGGCCAAATCTCTGCTGTTTCTCTGGTTTGGAGTAAGAGTAAAAAACAAATATATGCAGATATCTGCAGAACTGCAGGAACATCAGAAGGGACAAAGATATCAAAAGTGGGGCTTGAGAGTGCAGGACTCTGTACTGACCTTCCCAAGGCAGTCCCAATGCATTAGAGAAAGGACCTCAGGCAGGGCATGATGCTCTCCATGTGTTCCAGTGCACAGAAGCTCTGAAGGATGGACTTGCACTTTGTACTTGCACTTTGTACAATGGAGCAAAATGTGGTCTCCCCTCTGGGCCATAGGAGCCTCTAGGACTGCTGCTGGGGGCTTTTCAGTAGCAGTGAGGGGCAACTCCAGAGGCAATGGAGAAGTGATTATTAAGCAAACAAGCATCCCCAGCCTGTTCTCCATGCCACCATCTCCAAGATGCTCTCTTCCCCAGGCAAAGGTCCTGATGCTTTCAGGCTGATAAAATCCCTGGTTGTCCATTTTCTCAGAGAGATGCAGCCACATACAGTAAGCCTGGATGGACACAGTCATATCTCTGCCTGCCCAGCTTCCTGCTATCCATGCCTGAAACCTGCCTTTGCCCAGGAGGCCTCCATCCCTGTTTGTATTTCTACCTGAAGTGACTTACCAGCTCATTCATGTTTTGGGATATCTGTGAGTCAGACAAGCAGCTTCAGTGCCTGGGGTAGGGGGAGCTAGCTCATCTTCTCAAGGCAGAACTGTGAAAGCCACCAAGTCCACCACCCAAGCCCTGCCTTGAGGATGAACCTCACTCTCAGCTGGTTGTAACTGCTGCCAACATCTCCCTCTGGCTGAATTATGGTCTGCTGATTGTCAGCATCTGTATCCTCCCATATGGCTGTCCCCTGTGGAAGCCCCTACCCCTGGCTTGCCTTCCGATGTCTGGAGCCCCTCTCCCACCACCTGACCTCTCCCCAAAGACAGCCAACATGGTGAATTGCTCTCGCTGTGGGCTCTGTGCCGGAGCGACAGCCTTTCTGTGCTGTGCAGTAATTATCTGTTTTGATTTGTGTTGTAACGCTGTGTTAGACACCCTGGTGCACGTTCTGTTTGCTTCCCTAATTGCTGCCAACCTCAGAGCTGCTGGTTTTAAGTTTCTTCCTTTTTTCCCTCCTCTTCTCATGCTTTCAAGCAAATTTAGTCAAGCATCTGAGGCCCAAACCCTCTGTAGGGCAGTGTAAGTGAAGGCAGCAGAGGCTGCATCCAAGTGGGAAGTGGCGCCAGGCTGTCTGCTCAGGGCCAGATCCATTCCCGGAGGATGGGCTCTGGTGGTGCCGATGCCACTGTGCTGGGCTGCTGTGGAGAGGTGAGAAGCTTCACCACTGGCTGCTTCCCATCTGCAGGGTGAACGGGCAGAAAACTAGCTCTTAAAGAGTGGGGTAAAGTCTGGGAGAAAGCTAGTGTTCAGCCTCACCATGCTGGTGGTGAGTCCTTAGTCTCTCAATTCAGGGGGCTGCTCTCCCATGCAGCAGGGCATGGGATGATAGGAGGGTTGGAGCAATGGGCTGGGGGCAGCAAGGAGATCCCCAGCTCTGTCCTGGTATTGTAGGGGCTGTCAGAGTGCAGCATAGAGGCTGGCTTAGGCCAGCACTGTCTCCAGTGTGAGACAGCCCCAAAGCCTGTGTCCCTGGGTCACCAGCAACATGTGGCTCACCAGCCAGCACACTACTCTCTTGGTGCTCTCAAGTCACCTTCCTGGGGGCAGAAAGCAGGGACATGGAAATGGAAATGGAGCCACAGTCACATCCTTTCCCTTTTCTGCCAGGCTCTCCTCCTCCAGGGCTCAGCCATCCAAAGTATTTTCTCACTTTACTCTCAGCTTCTTTTGTGGTTCTGAGGGGGAGCTGGTGACTGTGTCCTCAGGTCCCATTAGCAAGCGCAAACTAATGTGCCACTCAGGCATGGCTGTCACTGAGCAGTCCCCATCCCTCAGGACCTGGGAGTGACAGCTCCCCCATGGGCTCCGTTTCTGCAGGCTCCAGCTCCTCCCATGCCCCTGGATGTTCTGGAAATCCAGCCTCCTATGGCTCTATCTCATGCTGGGCCCTTAAGGAGATGGGAACCTAGTCCTTTGGCAGGGTTTGGTTCAGGTGAGCACTGTGTGCTGGGGCACAGGGTGTTGGCAGATTGGGTATGACACTGGTAGGGCACTGTGCCAGTCACTGGCTGGAGGGGGGGGGGGGGGGGAGACAGGGGACAAGCCCCCATCAATTATTCACCTCTGTATTTATAGAGGGAAATGTGATTAATAATGCATGGTGGGGTGTGGCAGGGCTGTTTGAAAGCCTGTCTGGCTGCAGCTGAAATATTTATTGGCTTGCTTTGATGTGGTGCCACTGCAAGCTATGGCACCCAATCAGCACAGGCTCACTGGACAGCATGGCATGTGTGATCTCTGTCACCCAAGCCATGCATCCCAGTGAGCCCAGTGCTGGCTGACATCTGCTTACTACCCCTGTGTTGCAGAGAGACCCGTGGAAGATGTCGAACCCGAGAAACGGCGACACCAAGCCCCCATGTTTGCCTCGCAATGGACTGGTGAAGATCCCCACACAGCCCAACGGCCTTGGCTCTGCCAGCATCACCAAAGGCACCCCCGCCGTGAAAAACCGCCTGTGCCAGCCTTCCTCTGTGCCTGCCATCCTCAGCCCAGCCTTAGCCCCCCGCAGCGACCTGCCCATCCCCAGCCTGGCCTCGCCGCTCTCCCTGGCCGCTCTGGCTGGTGTCTCGTCCCCTCCCGGCACCTCCTTGGTGGCACTGAACTCGAGCGAGGCCATTCCAGGCTCCGAGCATCCCTCTCCAGAACGGCTGCCCGGTTCACCCTCAGAGAGGCAGCTGGTGGTGGATGAGAAGATCCTCAACCGCCTCTTCTGGTACTTTTCGGCTTGTGAGAAGTGTGTGTTGGCACAGGTGTGCAAGGCGTGGCGGCGAGTGCTCTACCAACCCAAGTTTTGGGTGGGTCTGACACCTGTCCTGCACACCAAAGAGCTCTACAATGTCCTGCCTGGTGGTGAGAAGGAGTTTGTCAGCCTGCAGGGCTTTGCTGTGCGGGGTTTTGACGGTTTCTGCCTTGTGGGTGTCTCCGACCTGGACATTTGTGAGTTCATTGACAACTACCCCTTGTCCAAGAAGGGGGTCAAGTCTATGAGCCTTAAAAGGTCAACCATCACGGATGCAGGGCTGGAGGTAGGTGGCCTCAGTACCAGTGAAGTGGCTGGGGACTGGGGTTGGGTTAGATGCCAGAAAGGTGGCACCATGGATTGCCCTGAAGAGATGTCCCCAAGGGTGTCCCTAGTGCTGTCTCCATAGTCTGTTTGCACCCAAGGTGGAGGCAAAGTTTGGGGGACAATGCTTGATTCCCCACCATGTGGCAATGCTGCCAGTCTTTGTCACAACATGTCCAGATGTGTCAATCCACAAGCACAACAGCACCTGGAAACAAGCATGCTACAGTCTGCATCAGCAAGAGCTTTCTCCTTCCCCACCAAGGGCATGGCCCACCTCCCAGTCAACAGCAGGCAGGCAGCTTCATCAGCCTACTTGTTCCTCTGCCCATGACCTGGGATACAGGAGGGAGCCAGGCTGCTCTCCCAAGCTTTTGGGGAAGGATGTTAATCCCCATCACCCATGGGAGCACCTACAGCCTTTACCCATCCCTTCCAGGAAGGAGCAGCTGTGTGAGGCTGTGGCTGGCAGTGGGAAGAACCAAAGAGTGATGGGATGATGCCTGATGAGCAATGAGGGAATGGCATGGAGCTGAATCAGGGGAGGGTCATGGTGGAACTTAGGAAAATGTTCTTCACTAGAGGGTGCTGGGCATGCAACATGCTCCCCAAGGCAGTGGTCATGGCACTGAGCTGCCAGAGTCCAACAAGTGTTGGGACAGTGCTCTCAAACGTAGGGTTTGGGTGGCCCTGTGTGGAGTCAGCAGTTGGACTCGGTGATCTTTGTTGGTCCCTTCCAACTCGGGATATTCAGTGATTCTAGGATTCTGTGATTCTATGGTTCTCTGATTCTGTGCTGCCCCTGGCCAGGTGATGCTGGAGCAGATGCAGGGTGTGGTGCGGCTGGAGTTGTCAGGCTGCAACGACTTCACGGAGGCCGGGCTGTGGTCGAGCCTCAACGCCCGCATCACAGCGCTGAGCGTCAGCGACTGCATCAACGTGGCTGATGATGCCATCGCAGCCATCTCACAGCTCCTGCCCAACCTTGCCGAGCTCAACCTGCAAGCCTACCATGTGACGGACACGGCTCTCGCCTACTTCACCGCCAAGCAGGGTTACACCACCCATACCCTGCGCCTCAATTCCTGCTGGGAGATCACCAACCATGGCGTGGTCAACATGGTACACAGCTTGCCCAACCTGAGTGTCCTCAGCCTCTCGGGTTGCTCCAAGGTGACAGATGATGGTGTGGAGCTGGTGGCTGAGAACCTGCGCAAGCTACGCAGCCTTGACCTGTCCTGGTGCCCTCGCATCACTGACATGGCCCTGGAGTACATCGCCTGTGACCTGCACAAGCTGGAGGAGCTGGTGCTTGACAGGTGCAGGATCATGCCAAGGGTGGTGGGTGCAGCAGGGTGGCCATGGGCTGGGGACAATTCATCTGCTTGTCCTATGTCTTCACAGGTGTGTGCGGATCACTGACACTGGTCTCAGCTACCTGTCCACCATGTCATCCCTGCGGAGCCTTTACCTGCGCTGGTGCTGCCAGGTAGGGGAGAACTAGAGCTGGGCTGCCCACACTGGGAGCCCATGGATGTGTCCACACTGCTGGTTGCATCGGGCTGGGATGGGAAGGGAAACCAGGGCTCTGCCTTGGTTCTGCAGCAGAACCCTGGGAAGAGGGGTGATGTGGAGCTGAGAATATGGGGAGATATGTGGGACACCTGTAGGCTCAGCAGGGCTCAGTTCCATTATTCTGTTCCATTCCCTATTCCATCACCCTGCCCCATCGTCAAGTCCCACCATCGTGTCCCACCACCATGTTCTACCTCCACGTAGAATCATAGAGTCATAGAATCACTCAGGTTGGAAAAGACCTCAAAGATCATCAAGTCCAACCATGACCTAACCATACTACCCTAACAACCCTCTGCTAAATCATGTCCCATCAATTACCTGCCCTGCTGCAGGGTCACTGAGTAGCACCCACCTGATGGGGATCAGCCCATCACACTATTGTATTTCTCTACTCTGTTACTCTGACCCAACATATTGCTCCATCACATGACTCCATCACTCAGTCCCACCACCCTGCTCCACTCAGCCTCAGGATCCATGGGTGCTGTACCCCATTTTTGGCATCTCTGCCTGTCTTCATCTTGGTCCCACTCCTGCTTCTTTTACAGGTGCAGGACTTTGGCCTGAAGCACCTCCTGGGCATGGGCAGCCTACGCCTCCTGTCTCTTGCTGGTGAGACCTGTGCATGAGGTGACGTGGGCCTGGGGGTGTCTGGGAATGAGGACAAGGACTGTCCTTGGGAACAGAAATGAGGACCCCCATCATGGCAGGGTTCCCGCAGAGCAGGGAACCTAAAGTCCTGTGGCACCCACATGGGGGTACAAGGAAGGGGATGGGGACAAGGATGGGAACACCATGGTGACAGTGACATTGTCCACCTGCAGGCTGCCCCTTGTTGACCACCACGGGCCTCTCAGGGCTGGTACAGCTGCAGGAGCTGGAGGAGCTGGAGCTCACCAACTGCCCCGGAGCCACTCCAGAGCTCTTCAAGTACTTCTCCCAGCATCTGCCCTGCTGCATGGTCATCGAGTAGCGTCTACCTGATGGGGACCAGCCCCCCTAAACCCAGCTGCGACGGCATCCAACCTATTTCTTCCCGTCAGCAGGATTAGGGGGGGTGCAAAAGACGCTGCCCATTCAACTGACCCACATGTAAAGCCCCCGCCTCGACGACCTGGATGCCAGCACCCCCCCCCCCCCCACTTGCCACTGAGGGGCCCGGGCACGGCAAGAGGAGATCCCTACTTTTTGGCACCCACGGGTGCTGCACGGATGGGAGCCTGGGACCCCCTTCACAGAGCCATGGGCACCCCCGGATGGGAGAAACAAGCCAACCCCCCCGTGCTGTGCGTCCCCCCTCGCCCATCCATAGGATGCTTTCCTCCACCCTCGCATGCTCGCTTGCTTCAGTCTCGTGGCACAGCAGGGGGGACAGTGACAAGTGGCACCTGCCACCCTGCTGCCACCCAGCCCCTCCGCACAGCTCTCCTAGTTGGGCCGTGTTCTCCCTCCCCCCCTCAAACATCACTGTGCCCCATTTCCACTGGGGACAGTGGGGCAATGTCCCCTTGATGCTAGGAGCTGTCATCCCTTTACTGCCTGGGGAACATGGAGGGATGTGGGGCCACTGCCACTGTGGCCGCTCTATGTCCAGTGGTGATTCATCTGTCTGGGATGGGCCCCACCGTCCCCATGGGGCTGGGGGTCCGACCCTGTGTCCCGCTGCGGCTCGCAGGTGGCACAGGGACAGCGGGGTCACCAAGAGAAGGCAGGGGGACGTCACCTTGAGATGCAACGCCGCTTCTTCCAGACCTAAAGCCATCGCCCGGGTGCCACCAAACTGCCCCAACTGCAGGGCCCTGCCAGCACCTCGGGGTGCCCCACGCGTTGGGGGCTGGGGGCTGAGCCGGCACGGGGTATGGGCACGGACACGGGCACGGACACGGACACGCTTTCGGGTTGTTTTGCCTTTGTAACGGCCGGGAAGGAACTGCTGCACCACCCGAAGCCTCCGCTGGCTCCTTTTGTCCAAAACGCCCGTTTCTGGTCCCAAAACAGCCCAAGGTTCTGGCCCTGAAAGTGGGCTGGAGTGCGCCAGGTCGGGGTGGCAGCCCTAAAACTGCCAGCACATCACTATGGGAAGTGGGTGCTGGCACCCAAAGGGGACAGGTGGGGACACGTGTAGGGACTCCTCCTCAGTGGACCGGGGTGAGGGGGGGCAGCCTCCAAAGGAAGATGGAAGTGGGGATCAAAGCCACAGGTGAGGCAGGAGTGGTGTCTGAGGGTGCCCTGGGCTGGGGGTGCCAGCAGAGCTGGTCCCACATCAGCACCCCCTGCAGTGCATCCCCTCAGTCTACCCCATCCTCCTGCAAACCCACCTCCTGCTCATCCAACCCCACAGACCACCCTGGCACGGTGCACCCCCACGCCCCCTCATACTCCAATTCCTCCTTATCTCCAGTGCAGCCCTATAGCCTTCATCTCCCCAAACCTCTCAGTGTATCACTATATCCCCCATGTATACCTAAGCTGCAGTGTGCCCCCATATCCTCAGTGCCTCCCCATTTCCCTCAGCCCATCTGCCATACCTTCCCATAACTCCATATCCCCTGTGCACCCTCCTGACTCCCCCCAGATTCCCTGCCTATGTCTCCCCATATCTCCCAGCACACCCCCAGCTCTCTCCACACTTCCCACATCCCCGGTGCACATCCCCATTTTCAAATCCAGCCCCCTATAAGCTCCATATCCCCCAGTGTACCCCCATATTCCACTGTACCCCCTCATATCCCCCACTGCACCCCCAAGAACATTGCAGAGCCACCCATATCCAGCGCCCCCCCTATGCACCTCCATATCCCCCCAAGCCTCCAATAACACCCATGTCTCCCCATAACCCGCAGCACGCCCTCATATCCCACCAGCGCTCCCATATCCCCCAGTGCACCCCCATCCCCCCACCGTGCCCCCGTGCCCCAAATGCACTCGGATGTTTTTATGGGCGTGGCCTAGTTAAGGGGCGTGGCCTGGTCAAGGGGCGGGGCCTGATCGGGGGCGTGGCCTAACCAACGGGAGTCGCCTGGTTGAGGGGCGTGGTCCGAGTATGGGGCGTGGTCTGGCTAAGGGGCGTGGCTTGATGGTTTGCCCCTCCCTTTACGTAGCGCCGGAAGGGGCGGGGCTTAGCAGAAGTGGGCGGGGCGTAGGCCGGCAGGGCCGGTGGTGCCTGCGGGGCTCGTGCTGCCGGAGGGGCTGCGGTACGAGGGGCGATGGGAGCTTCCGAGGGGTGAACCCGTGGTGCGTAGAGGGTGACAGCGGGCTCCGAGAGCCTCCCGAGGGAGCTATGGGTCGGGAGTAGGCTCTGAGGGGGTTCGGAGGAGGCTGTGGGGTGTCAGCAGGCCCTGGTGGGGCCCTGAGGGACTCAGAGGGGGCTCTGAGGGGGCTGTGGGCCTGGAGCAGGTCCTGTGGGTGCTGTGAAGGGGCTCTGA
>JAPSGF010000014.1:1145098-1160395 GCA_035772895.1 Perdix hodgsoniae
GCTGTGGGCCTGGAGCAGGTCCTGTGGGTGCTGTGAAGGGGCTCTGAGGGAGCTGTGGGCCTGGAGCAGGTCCTGAGATGAGGAAATGCGGGCTCTGAGGGTCTCAGGGGGCCTGGCTGGATGGAGAGGGGCTGGGGGGGAGCTCTGCAGGCAGTCCTTGTGTCCCACAGCAGCCCCCGGCCCCACAGGGAGCTGTTCCTACACACAGAAGTAGCAGCAGGAGCCCTGGGGAGCACCCCAGGGAGTGGTCGCTGAGCCTGGCATGAGCTCTGTCTCTCTCCTCACAGGTACCAAGTGAGCTTTGGCCTCTCTGCTTCATACGCAGTTGATGCAAACCCAGAACACCCCGGAGCCGTGCCCACCCCTGACCAGCGCTGGCTGAGGGGACACGGGGCGGCCGCTGGGGCTTGGATGCAGCCTGCGGGGCTGCCAGCCTCCGAGCCCGCTCCCAGAGAGTGGACCCTGCGCCGAGGACGGCCATGGAGAAGATGGCCAGGGTGAGCACGGCCCTGGGGGGCAACACCCTGACAGGGCGCACCATGTTTTGTCACTTGGATGCCCCTGCCAACGCCATCAGCGTGTGCCGCGACGCAGCCCAGGTGGTGGTGGCCGGCCGTAACATCTTCAAGATCTACTCCATCGAAGAGGAGCAGTTTGTGGAGAAGCTGAACCTCCGTGTGGGCCGCAAGCCCTCGCTGAACTTCAGCTGCGCCGACGTGGTGTGGCACCAGATGGATGAGAACCTGCTGGCCACAGCTGCCACCAATGGCGTGGTGGTCACCTGGAACCTGGGTAAGCCATCCCGCAATAAGCAGGACCAGCTGTTCACCGAGCACAAGCGCACTGTCAACAAAGTCTGCTTCCACCCCACCGAGGTGTATATGCTGCTCAGCGGCTCCCAGGACGGCTACATGAAGTGCTTTGACCTGCGCAAGAAGGACTCTGTCAGCACCTTCTCCGGTATGAGCCTAATCTCTTGCTTGCCCCTGTGCTTGCCCAGAACCATGAGGAGGGTTGAGCATGAAACCTGTGCTTGGAGCTGGCAGGGAGGGAGCTGAGAGGCTTTGGCTGCTCAGTGTGGGCTTAGTAGGGCTCATTGGGACTGCATTGGGCCTTCTTTCCCTCTTCTCGGGGCTGGGGGACTCCATGTCCCTCCCAGCAGCAATACTGCTGAGGTTTTTCAGTTCTTAGTTGTTAGCACTGCTGGAGCTGTGTCCCACTGCACCTCAACTTCTCTCCCCGCTCAGGCCAGTCAGAGAGTGTGCGTGATGTGCAGTTCAGCATCCGTGATTACTTCACCTTTGCTGCCACCTTTGAGAATGGCAATGTGCAGCTGTGGGACATCCGCCGGCCCGACCGCTATGAGAGGATGTTCACAGCCCACAACGGCCCCGTCTTCTGCTGTGACTGGCACCCCGAGGACCGGTGGGTACAGAGTCAGGCCCTGCCAGCTGCTCAAGCTTAGCAGCAGAAAGCCTTATAAATGGGTTGGGGCCTTCCAGAGCGGAGCTGGCTCTCTGACCCCAGCCTCTTGCATTGGTGTTGGAAGATGGAAACAGGTTTTCTTGAGGATGGAGAAGGGGGTAGGAGGAGATGGGAGCCTGTCAGTGGAGCATGGTTTCAAAAGTGCAGGGCCTTACTCTGAGACAGGAGGGAGAGGTGCTGTCTGACCTTGTTGTTTGAGAGCAGAGGTGTTAGGTCAGTGTGTGGGAGGATGCGATTGCAGCCCAGCTGCCTCCTGTGGCATGGACAAGGCTCATGGGCACATGGGTACATCTGTGTTGTGGTGTGTCATCATCTTCCTTCATCCTTCTCTCAGTGGCTGGCTGGCAACAGGCGGCCGGGATAAGATGGTGAAGGTTTGGGACATGAACACCACACGGGCCAAGGAAATCTACTGCGTGCAGACCATCGCCTCCGTAGCCCGGGTGAAGTGGCGTCCAGAGTGCAAACACCACATTGCCACCTGCTCCATGATGGTGGACCACAACATCTACGTCTGGGACGTGCGGCGACCCTTCATCCCCTCTGCCATGTTTGAGGAGCACAAGGATGTCACCACAGGCATCGTGTGGCGTCACCTCCACGACCCCTACTTCCTCCTGTCCGGCTCCAAGGACAGCACCCTTTACCAGCACATCTTCAAGGATGCCAGCCAGCCCATCGACCGGGCCAACCCCGAGGGGCTGTGCTACAGCCTTTATGGAGACCTGGCCTTCGCAGCCAAGGAAAGTCTCATCTCCTCTGACTCCAACCGCAAGCCCTACATTGGGGACCGCCGCCACCCCATCTTTTTCAAGCGCAAGCTGGACCCCACAGAGCAGTTTGAGTACATCTCCTCCTCCAGTGCCCTCAGCGTCTTCGAGACAGACGTGGAAAGTGGCAGCATGGACTGGTTTGTGCACACTGCCAAGCAGTACGCACTGGCCGGCAGGCCCCTGGCCGAGCTCTGTGACCACAATGCCAAGGTGGCCAAGGGCTTGGACCGCAACCAGGTGAGCATGGGTGGAGGCCCTGGCTCTGCTATTTGGTCCCTCTGTCCCTTCTCTGCCCTGCAGCTGTCCTCAGAAGGTTTCGCTCAGCCCTAGCACAGATCTGTAGTGCTGTTGCCCACAGCAAGCACAGATTTCTTTCCGTGCCCAGAAACTTGATGTCCCCATGAGCCTTCTTAGCTTAGTAGATTGACAGATGGTGGGAATTGGGGGCTGCTTTTTAAGAGGTGAATTCTGACTGCAGCTCTCACACACAGGTGGCTCAAACGTGGACAATGCTCCGGATCATCTACTCCAGCCTTGGCACCATGTCGTCCACCAACCTCAATCACAGCATGGGGAAGGGCAGCACCACTCTCCCGCTCATGAACAGGTAAGGGAGCAGCTCCACAAGCAGCAGAGCAGAACCGCAGCCTCAGTCCCATGCTGCTATGTAGGGTGGTATCATCTGAGTGCAGCTGTTTCCTATATAGGTGTGAGAAGAGAGGGCCAGCCTGGCTTCAAGCCTTGTGGGCTTCTGCTGTTGTTTCCTCTGTCTGAAACAGAGATGTACCTCTGAAGGGTATGAAGCTGGCTGTGTTGGGGTTTGGGGATGCAGAACCCCCCCCACCCCCAGTCTTGCTGCAGTCAGAGAGGCCTTCCTCTTCTGAAGGGAGAGGACAGCTCCTCTCTGTTTGTAGTTCATGGGGTTTGGAACCTCATTGTGTGCTGATGAAGCAGGAAAACTTGTTTTTCCTCTTCCAAGTGATATATGAAAGTGAGGAGTGAGGGCTCCTAATTAGTTCTTAGACCTGAAAGGGCTGGGCTCCCTGGATAAGCAGCAAAGACTCCAGTAACTTCAAACATTGCCCTGCCACCAGCCAAGTTCTGCAGCCAGACAAGTCACTGCCATCACACCTCAAAACTGCAGATCCAGACTGGAAAGCGTGGCTGTGTCAGCTCCTTTCAGTTCCTTTTCTGTCCTGGTGGAGCCCGTGAGCAGCGATGCATAACAAATAGAGCATCATGCAGAGAGGCAGCTCTTATTTACCCACTTCTAAGCTGAATGTAAACATCAAGAAATGGAGTCAAGTGTCTGCTCAGCTCTGAAGTTGCTTAAGGAGACGCCTGTGTGATGGGTGCACGGGGATGCCAGACAGGAAGAAAGGGCTGTGCTAACAATTGTGGTGGATTGAGGTTTTTAAGTTATAAAGTGGGGACAGCTGACTTTGCCCTCAGCAAAATGACCGTGTCTTTTTGAAATGCCAGCTGGAGACATACAGCCAGGCTGTATGCTGTGACTTTTAAATTAAGCAAGTGGCCTCTCTCGCAGCTTTAACTTGAAGGACATCCCCTCTGGGCTGGGCAGCGAGTCGAGGCTGGATCGCAGCAAAGGGGAAAGTCGCACAGAAAATATCCTCATGGATTCCTCCTCCACTCTGATCAACAACGAGGGTAACGTTTATGGGGTGGGCACAGTCCAAGTCCTGAGGCTGTTGCTCAGGTCATCACTGGTGGCACAGTCCCAGCCATAGGTGGCTCTGCTATGGGATAATGGGATGAATGTATCCATGCATCCTGTAATGGGGGTTTGCTGATTCTTGGGCACATCCTTGGAGTGTGCATCCCCCTGTGGCCAAGGGGGATGTGCTGATTTCTCTCTCCCTGGGCACACAGACAATGAGGAGACAGAGGGCAGTGATGTCCCTGCAGACTACCTGCTGGGAGACGTGGAGGCGGATGAAGATGACCTGTATATGATGGACCACGAGAACCCACACGGTGAGCGAGAGCTGTTCCTGTCCTCTGTCCATCCAGCTGGATCTTCACCTGTCCTTCTGTACTCATTCCCCATGGCTTTCCTTGCAGCAGAAGAGCAGGAGTACAGCCTTCCCCAGGAAGCCTTCCCCCTGCGCCATGAAATTGTGGACAACCCATCAGCCCTGGACCACCTGCAGGACAAGGCTGACTCCCCACATGTCAGCGGCAATGAGGCTGAGACGGTGTCCCTGACACCCGTGGAGTCCTTCTCCCTCATCTCCATCTCCCACTCGCTCTATGAGAACCGCCTGCCCTCTGACTTCTTCAACCCCATTGTGCGTGACACACTGCTCTTCTACGCCGAGCAGGGGGACGTGCAGACAGCTGTGTCTGTGCTCATTGTGCTGGGAGACCGAATCCGCAAGGAGATCGATGAGCAGACCCAGGTACCCAAAGGAAGCCCCTCTGCAGCCCCTGGAGTGGGTGCCCTCTGCCTTTTCCTCGCTGTTTTTAATCTGAGTCCTTTTCTGGAAGGCTCTTTCCAGCCCTGGTGCAGCAGCTTGCTGATGTGGGAACAAGCTGGGACTCTGCCTCTTGGTGCTGGGGTTGGGATGGTGTTGGGGAGCTGGCACTGAGCTGTGTGCACTCATCCCCAGGAACACTGGTACACCTCCTACATCGACCTGCTGCAGCGCTTCCAGCTCTGGAATATCTCCAACGAGGTGATCAAGCTGAGCACTTGCCGTGCCATCAACTGCCTCAACCAAGCCTCCACCACCCTCCACATCAACTGCAGCAACTGCAAGCGGCCCATGAGCAACAGGGGGTGGATCTGTGACAGGTGAGGGCTCTGGAGCAAGGAGGACCAGGGGGGGGGGGGGGGGGGGGGGCACAGCATCAGGCTTTTGACTCACCCCTTCTCTCCGGCACAGGTGTCGGCAGTGTGCCAGCATGTGCGCTGTGTGCCACCACGTGGTGAAGGGGCTCTTTGTCTGGTGCCAGGGCTGCAGCCACGGCGGCCATCTGCAGCACATCATGAAGTGGCTGGAGACCAGCTCACACTGCCCGGCAGGCTGCGGCCACCTCTGCGAGTACACCTGAGCCCGACGGCAGCACGGGAGCAGCAGGACTGTGTGGGCTGGGAAAGCAGTGCTGGGAGGCTTCTGCTGTAGCAATGCAGCCTTCAGCCCTCCCACCCCTCTCTTTGTATTTATTTCTGGGGGCAGCCATTTTGTACTGAATTAAACTCAAAGCTGAGCGCGGCTTCTTGTTGCTTTCAACCCTGTGGGGGCCACCTCCCAGCAGGCGCGGCTGTGGCCCCTTTAAGGCGTAGCCCCTTTAAGGCGTGACCTCCTTAAAGCGTGTCCCTCACCGGGCGCCGTAGCGTGGTGCTGCGCGGTGCATGCCGGGAGCTGTAGTCCCGGGACGGCTGCCATGGCGGCAGCGTGGTGGCTGTTGGCGGTGCTCCTGTCCTTGACCTGGGCCCGGGCTCGGCTCGCAGGCGATGCAGGCGGCTGGTAAGGGCGGACGGCAAGGCGGCACGCTGCTGCTGCTGCTGCTGCTGCTGCTGCTGCTACCGGAGACGGCACCGAGCGCGCTCCCGTTGCAGGCAGGCGGGCGATGTGCCGGAGGAGCCGCGGTGCACGGTGTTGAGAATGGACGGCTCGGTGAGCCCCGCGCTCTTCCTGCAGCGGTACGGGCGGCTCCGGGATGGGGGAGGGGAGAGATATAGCGGGGTGAGAGGGGCAGCCCCGCTGCCCTCGGGGGGGTCTCGGCTCCCGGTGCCCGCTGGGGACCCCCCCGGTCGCGCTGCTCTCTGCCAGGTTCGCCTTCTCCCAGCCCGTCATCCTCCGCGGGGTCACCGACAACTCGGTGAGTGCCGGGGACGCTGGGTTGGGCGGCAGCGAAGTCAGCGGCGACAGCGGGGTTGGTGATGATTTGGCCTGCAGGCTTTTCAGGCGCTCTGCACCCGGCAGAAGCTGCTTGCCGCCTACGGGGAGCGCCGGGTGCGGCTCAGCACGGCCAACACGTACTCCTACCGCAAAGGTGAGGGCGCAGAGGGGGCTGTCTGTCTGTCTGTCTCCGTCCCGCTGTCCCCGCAGCTCCCTGAGCTGTCCCTCTGCCCGCAGTGGATGTCCCCTTCCAGGAGTACGTGGAGCAGCTCCTGAAGCCGCAGGACCCGGCAGCGCTGGGCAGCGGTGGGTAGCACAGCCCCTATACGCACCCACCTCCAGCACCCATCCCTCGCTGCTCCTCACGGCTCCGTGCCCCTCCCCTTCCCTCAGACACCCTCTATTTCTTCGGGGACAACAACTTCACTGAGTGGGGATCCCTTTTCCAGCACTATGTGCCACCACCTTTCCGCATCCCGGGCACCAGCGGAGCCTACAGCTTTGGGATTGCAGGTGGGTGCCGGGCTGGGTGTGGGGTGTGGGAAGCTCAGGGCCGGCACAGCACACGTTTCACCCCTTAGGCTCAGGCTCTGGCGTTCCTTTCCACTGGCACGGCCCTGGTTACTCCGAGGTGATCTTTGGCAGGAAGGTGAGCACGGCTCACACTGCTCACAACAGGGAAAATTGGGGTGCGTTGAGGGATCACTGAGGGTTGAGCCTCCTTGCTGCCTTCTTTCCAGCGCTGGTTCCTCTACCCACCCGATAAAACACCTCACTTCCACCCCAATGAGACCACGCTGGCCTGGCTCCAGCACACCTACCCTACGCTGCCACCAGAGGAACGCCCACTGGAGTGCACTATCCGGCCCGGGGAGGTGAGTGCTGCAGCAGCTCTGTGCCCTCCTCACCCTGCTGTGAAGTACAGGAGGGCACAGGGCTGCTCCCTCAGCCCCAAAAGGCACTCTTCATGTGCCCTCCTGCAGGTGCTGTATTTCCCTGACCGCTGGTGGCACGCAACGCTCAACCTGGACACCAGCGTCTTCATCTCCACCTTCCTGGGGTAGTGCTGGGTGCCCACATCCCACTGTGCCCGAGGACTGCCACCAGCATCCCTGGATCATCCCAGAGCATCCCGTGGGCTTGGGACCAGAGCAGTGCCAACAGCCACCCCTCAAACCCCAGTTTTGGGACCAAGCGCCTGAACTGTGTTTTTTAACTGGGTTTTTTGCACCCGCTCTGATTAAACTTTTAACACACTGATGTAATGCTGCAGGTGTTACACCATCCCTGGCACCCACAGCTGGGATGAACCTCAGCCCACCTCGGCAAGGTGGGTCAGGTGTGGGGGCTGCTGCTGCCCTTTGCTGTACACTGGAACAGCCTTTGCTGGGTGCAGGAGTGGCCAGCACTGACGACCACAAGGCAGCAAAAGGGGGATGGGAGCAAACAGCCCCCAGGTCCCAGCCAGAGTCAGTGGGCTGCAATGCATCTCCGCACCCCAGTCACACACCTTCCACTCTCATCTTTGGTCTCCAAAAGGACTGGCTCAGGGTTACCCAGGCACAAAAAAGCTCAAATGCATCAACACAAGCCCCCATGATACACCCCACACCCCTCCAACAGGGCAGTGGACCCTGCTCTACCCAGCCCATGGCAGAAAGGTTCCCGAAGCACTTGAGCTCTTTCCACATCTATTGCTGAATGTTTGTTTTGTTTTGTTTTAATGACATTGGCAAACTGTCCAGAAAGCACTCAAAAGCCAGGCAGGCTGCAGGCCGACCACCCAGCAACATCGATGCCACCCCACACTGCAGCCTCAGTCCAATGCAGGGTTGGTGGTTTTCTGTTTTGTTGTTTTTTTCTTCTCAAAAGGGATTTCATTAGAAGGAAAATGAATGTGGTCCCAGGAACCCCAGTCCCAGGGCTGGCAGGGGAGGTTATACACAGGCAGCCACCCCTTCCAGCCTAGGGACAGTGGTTTCCCAGAAGCCCCAGAGCAAGGCAGGACAGGCAGAGAAAACATCTCCCACCCTAGCACATGGCTATTTACAGGAACCAGCAAGACATTATTTTGTCCCCACAGGTGAGGGAATGGGAAGAAAACCTATGTACATAGAGAGGGGATGTGACCGGAGCAGTGCAGGGAGCACCAGCACTCACCCCAGGCAGCTCCACAGGGCATGGCCTTTGGAGATTGTCAGCATGGAGGGGTCCTGTCTCTTCCCTCAGAGTGATGATAACACTGTTGGGCCCCCTCCCACCCCAGCAGTCAGGGCTCCCCCAGCACCACCCTCCCACCCAGCTGCTGCAATTCTGCAGGAAGGGGACCCTCACTCAGCACTGCCGACAGGTCTCTGGGCACCCAGAGCAGAGGGGGACAGACAGACATGGAGTAAGGCATGGTGCCAGCCCAGCATGAGCAGCCTGCAGCTGGGGAGAGCCCACGGTGAGGGAAGCAGCATCACCCCTCGGCCATCAGTAATCTTCCACCCAGCCGTTCTCTGAGATGAAGGCATCGATCACCTCCTTCATGGCGAGGTTGGGGATGAGCTGGTCCTGGGTCAGGGGACTCCGCGTCACGGGATCGAAATGACCCACGCGCTGCAAGGGAGGCGGCCAGGAACCGGTTACACTGCGTGCCTGGCCCCAGGCCAGCAGCATGGAGGGGGGTGGGGTGCAGCATCTGAGCCCCAAACTCCCCATTGCTACCAGGGGAGGAGGCAGCAGTGCAGAAGAGCTCACATCTCTACAGTACCTGGAGGTGTTCCTCTATGTCCTTCCTGTCGTACGTGATCCCGCTGGGTGTGATGCAGGGCTCTCTCATCAGCTCAAAACTGATCTTCCCGCATAGGTAGTCAGGGATGTCGCGCTTCTGGCTCAAGTGAAGCAGAGCTGGGTTAAGTTTGCAGCAGCAAAAATAACAAAGGGCTGAGAGGTGGCGGTGAGGACACAGCCGTGCAGCGCATCAGCTCAGACAGAGGAAGATTTAAGTCCACATTGGCAGCAGGGACTAAAGCGGGTTCCAGCAAGCAGTCCTGGCTGGGGAAAGCAGGGAGCATGTGCAGGGCTACACTCACCTTCCTCTTCTCATCCACCTGAGAGAAGAGTTCATCCATGTCTGCCAGGTACTTGTCCTGGAAGAGGAACCTTTACTGAGTAGGGGCACATCTCCATGTCAACAAGCTGCAGGCGGGGAGCAAGCCCACACTTTGTGGCTGCTTTGAGCACTCACTGCCTACAGAAGGGACCAATCCCACAGTGTGGGCAAGGATCCGGCCACAGGTTCAGAGCCAGATTCTTTGTTTCACAGCCCCTGGTTCCCACCCCTCCAGGCCGAACTGCGTGGCAAAAATGATCCAGCTTAAAAATAACCGTCCTTTGCAGGGCTATTTTTATCCCAGGATTAGTCCCCTGCTCCAGGACACCACGCAGACCTACAGGCAGCCATGAGCTGCTCCCATCGCACAGCTGTCGAGGAATCACGGGCATGCAGCTGGCAGGGCACGAGCAGCAGCACCGCTGCCTGGCTGGGACAGGAGGGCATCAGCACAGGGGAGAGGAGAACACGCAAGTGGGATGAAAATCCTGTGACAGCAGCTCATGTGGAGCCAAAGAGAGGAGGGAGCAGCACCAGGGAGGCTTTGGGGAGCCCTGCTTCCCTCCTGCCTACTGTGCCCACACAGCCACTCACGTGTTTGGCCTCAATGCCGGCCAGCTGAACACGGCCCCGGCTCTCATCCACATTTTCTTCTTGCTGAGCCTTCCGGCACTCAGCCAGCTCCCTGTGACAGAGGTATTGGTGAAAGCACGGAGCAGCAGCAGCAAGACACTGCTGCTGACCCAGCCCCAGGGCTCTGCACACTGCAGAGGGTGGGGTGCTGCACTCGGAGCCACAACAGCCTCATGGCACTCTGAGATCCTCCCAGCAGCTCACTCCTTCTCCCACCTCCTGTCCCACACACGTCACCCCCACCTTGGGGCTCAGGAAGTCAAGTGGAACAAGGGCTGCAGTTACCTTTCCTTCTCGGCCATGATCAGCCTGGTCAGGTAAGAGTGCAGCTCGTTCTCTTGGTTGATCCGCTTCTCCTCAATGCTGTTCCAGCGCTTCTTCTTGGCGATGCGCAGCGCGCTGGGGATGTCATCCCCAAAATTCAGCCGCTGCTCCTTGGCGAGGTTATAGGCTGCAGTGGGAGGGGGGGAACAAAGCAGATCTGAGTCCTGCCACACCATGGGGACGGCCCTCTCCTGGCCGCCGCTCACCTCTCTGCAGGTTGGCGATGGCCTCGTCGTAGTTCTCCATCTCCATCTGGCACTGTCCCAGGAAGAAGTGAGCCTTGACCGACTGCCCATCCAGCTCCAGGGCCCGCTTGCAGTCAGCCAGTGCCTTGTCGTGCTGCTGCATCTTCAGGTAGCACAGCGCCCGGTTGGTGTAATACACGGCCACCAAAGGGTTCCGGTTCTGCGGGGCAATCACACGTCACCTCCCTGCCCACGGGGATGCCATGGGGAGCAGCCAGGTGACCCAGTGATGGGCGTGGGACAACAGGGTGCTGTCACCCAGCCTTGGAATGCCAGCTCAGCAGGGAGAGGACAAGTTAGGAGCTGCAGCTCCATAGGGAGGTGTGGGGGGTAACCTGGCCCCTCGGCCTTACAGCCACCAGTGGGGACAGGGCTGCGGGCAGGAGACAAGCGGGGGCCCTGAGAACAGGGACCTCTGGGAGGGGACACTGGGGGGAGGCGGACAGACAGAGCCTCGAGCAGGGGGACGCCAGGGGGTGAGGGGACAGGGCCCTGGGCAAGGGAACACCAGGTAACGGCTGGGCCCCGGACAGAGGGACACCCGGGAGGAGGGGAACGACGACAGGGACTGGGCAGCGGGGTGGGGGGGCAGAGCCCTGGATCGGTGAGCATCGTTGGAGAGGACAGGGCCCGGGATAGGGGGACACCGGGACGTCGGGACAAGGGAGGAGCGGGTGGTAGGAGAGGACGGGGAGGCCCGGGCCCGGGAGACACTCACGATGGCGCGGCCATAGGCGGCAGCGGCCTCGGGGTACTTGCGGCCGCCGAAGAGCCGGTTGCCCTGCTCCTTGTGCTCCTGCGCGCTGTGGCTCTTCTCGGGGCTGCCTCCCCCCGCTCCCGGCCCCGCAGCCCCCGGCCCGGCCGCACCGCCGCCGCCCTCCCGTTCCCGTTCCTCCTTCCCCTTCATGGCCCGGCCCGACCCGGCCGTCAGGGGCCGGCGGCTCCGCTGCCTCCGGCCGCGCACTGCGACAGCGCCGCCCCGCCCCTCCACTTCCGGGGCGGGGCTTCAACCGGGGGGGGCGTGCCCTCGGTGGGTTCGTGGGCGTGGTTAGACCAATGGGAGTGGTTTGGTTGTGGGCGTGGCCTATGAGAGGCGTTGGCTCGTTTTTGTGGGCGTGGCCTCCGCTTTGTGGGCGGGGAAAGGGGCGGGGCTTGTTCTGGGTTCCCGCCGGCGCGCTGCCCCCCTCCCGTCCCCGTTTTCCGCCCCAGTAACCCATCCCCGGGTTCCCTCTTTCTCGCATGAGCGCTGCCCTAATTAACTCAGCGGGCAACCCTTAATTAACCCCAAATTAATAACCCTCACCCCCAAAGCACCCCCCGGGGAGGGGCCGTGTGCAAAATATTTATTTCTACTCCAAAAAAAGGGAGGGGTGGGCGGGCAGCTCCCCCACCCCCACCCCAAAACAGCTTTTTAGGGGAGCACCGACAGCAGCGCGGGGCCGGGGGGCACCGGGGGCTTCGCTTCCCCCTCCCACCCCCACCCACCTGCGGACGGTTCTTTTGGCATAGAAAAATAAATGGCTCCGCGTCGGGCCCCGCTATTCCCGGGATGGGGGGGAGAGGAAGGGGGGGCACAGATCTTCGGGGAGCCCGGGAAGGGGCTGAGGGGGCCATTCCCAGGGTGGGGCTCTGTGCTGACAGGGCTGAAGCATCCTTCACACGGTGGGGGGGCACGGAGGGGCCCCGCGCGGTCGCTAGCACCGAGGGGGCAGCGCGTCCCCATGTGCCGCGCAGGGACCCCCCCCTCCGCCGGGCCTTTGGCCATCGCTAGAAAAAGGGCCTCTATAGGGAGGGTAAAGGGAAGGGGGGGGTCCTTAGGGCGGGGGTGGGATTTGTGCCCCCAGGAGGTCGTAGGCGAAGATGTTCCAGAAGACGGCGAAGAGCAGGAAGGTGCCGTAAGAGAGCAGCACCACCCACCAGCCGCACTGGTCCCGCAGGCTCTCCTCGTAGCTGCGCAGGATGGTCAGCCCCATGCTGATGCCCACGATGGCCCCCGCCAGGTGTGCCATGAAGCTGGGCTGCGGACCCGAGGCTGGCAGCGGCGGCGAGAAGCGGAGCCACACGGCGCGTCCCACCTCCGAGCTCACTGCGGGACAGCGGCGGTGACATCGGAATCCTCACCCGAGCTGCTGACCCCAAGCCCGTCCCCGTGGTCCCCGTCGTCCCCGTACTCACTGCACACCAGCGCCAGCACCATGCGCAGCAGTTTGTAGGGGCAACGCATCCCGGCCCAGTTCTGAGGGCGGACGGATGGGTGGGTGGGCGTGGGGCACCCCGCAGAGCTGAGCCCTGTCCCCGCGGTGTGCCCCGGGCTCTGCTTGCCAGCCGTTCAACCCGAGGTGCCGCCCTCCAGCGGCACAACCCCTTGATGCCCAAACCGTGTTCTCGCCCCAATGGTCTTAACCCCATGATGCCTGTCCCATGAAGACCACCCTACAGACTCACCCCAGGTGCCCATCCCATGGTATTCACTCCACAATCTCATCCCATGATGCCCAACCCATGGTGACCACCCTACCGTCTCGCACCACGATGCCCACACTACGATGTGACTGCACAATCTCACACCACGATGCCCAGTCCGTGATGCCCATCCTACAATTCCATCCCATGGAACCAACCATATTACATCAACCCCGTGGTGCTGTCCCACAGTTTCACCCCACGACACCCACCCCATGATCTCACACGATGCCTACTCCATGCTGCCCACCCCATGCTACCCACCCTGCACTCTCACTCCATGTTGCCCACCCAGTGATACCCACCTCATTATGCCCACCCCACGATCTTACACCAGGATGCACAACTCACAAAACCCATCCCACAACCTCACCCCATGACATCCACCCCCTTGCGCCCACCCGGGGATGCTCTCCTCACGATGCCCACCCCCAAACCTCACCCCTTGTTGCCCACCCCCCGAGGTGCCCCCGCTGCTGACCATGACGACGTTGGCGAGATGCGCCGAGCAGAGTGCATACACCCCACCTGAGCCTCCAACCAGAGGTGCCCGCATGTCCGTGATGGAGACGGTGAGAGACCCTGCCAAACGTTCCCCATTAATCAGGGACAGAGGGACAGCAGGGACGAGGATGGGGACAGGCATGTGCCCACCTGCAAGGACACCAGCCAGGTAGAGAAAGCTGATGCGCAGGATGCCGTGCACCATCTCCAGGGGCACCCCGATCATCAGCTGCAGGAGGGCATTGAACCCTAGCTGTTCCAGCCTGCAGGGGACACCATGGGACACCGTAAGGTGACGTGTGGGATGGGATGGGATGGGATGGGATGGGATGGGATGGGATGGGATGGAGGAATCCCGTTGAGAGCAGGGACTTACCCCACATGCATGAACATATAGGTGAGGAAGCGCCAGGCGCGGGCGCGGTGCCCAGGGTGGTAGACCAGGGGGCTCTTCATGTACTCGGGGTGATAGGTCTGCAGCACCCACTTGTTCAGCCGGGCCCCATAGCACAGGAACACGATGATCTGTGGGAAAGCACAGGACCATTGCATCCCAGCACCGCAAGGACACTCTCGTCCTGCAGGGGGCCATCACTACTGGGGACATCCTTCCCATTCGCCCCTTGGCATCCGGAGGGCATTGGTGCATCTCAGCCAGGGTCACCGCGGGGATGAGCCTCCGGTGGGGATGGGAACATTACACATGGGGTCAGCTGTCCTTTCCACTACAGGTCTGAGACCCCACGGGGAACACAGCATCACATTTGGGATACCCAACCCACTCTAGGTCTAAGACCCCACGGGCACCACAGAGCATCTGGGTTTAGGCACCTGGGTGAGGGTGACAGCTGCCATGAAGACAGGTGGGGGGCACGTGCGGTGCTGGTAGAAGTACCAGCGCCGGTCCATCTCACAGGGCAGGATCTCATAGGCCACGTAGCGAACGAAACGCTTGTAGATGCCCAGCCCAGTCTCATCGAGGAGCCCATCCCGGGGCAGGGCTCGCTGCCCGTTGGCGATGGCACGTTTGAAGCTGCTTGAGCGCTTGCTGCTGATCTGTGGAGAGAGCCTGTGGCCACCGTCGCCACAACCAGCTGCGGGCACCTGGTCCTGGCTTGCACTGGAGGGTGCCCACTCCACCCCATCCCATCCCATCCCATCCCATCCCATCCCACCCCATCCCACCCCATCCCATCCCATCCCATCCCATCCCATCCCATCCCATCCCATCCCATCCCGTTCCATCCTGTCCCGTCCCATCCCACCCCACGCAGGGTGGCACCCACCCTCTTCCATTGCCGTGTCACCCCTGCACTGACCAGGTCTACCAGCTCCTGATAGCAGACCTGCCCTTCATCATTGCCCTGTGCCAGGGCCACCAGCATGTCCAGCTTGGCAGGATCCAGGGGCAGCTCATGGCTGTGCACGAGGCTGGCAAACGTCTCCACGCCGATGAAACCAGTGTTCTCAGGGTCAAGCTGCAGGGAGAACAGCATGGGCATGGCCAGGCTGCATCCTGCCTGGCACAGGAACCTGCATCCCAGCATGGGAACCTGCATCCCTAAGCAGCTGGGAGACCCGGATCGCTGCCACCCCATGCCCCTTGCCCCCCCATGCTCCGTGCTGTGCCACTCACAGAGCTGTGCCATCCCCACGGCGAGCCACACAGCCACCACTCTCCCACTCAGTTTTTCCCCGCCGCCAGCAGCCCGCCAGCCAAGAAGCCATGAAGCCAAACACACGCGCAGTGCTGGCACAGCCCCCTCCTTATCCTCCTCCTCCTCCTCCTCCTCCTTCTCCTCCTCCCTCACAGCTTCCATGCACCTGCATTTCCCAGCTCCACAGCACCTGTGCTGGAGCACCCTACACCGAATGGGCACCCCTTATCCAATGGATACCCCATGCAA
>JAPSGF010000014.1:1160795-1240857 GCA_035772895.1 Perdix hodgsoniae
CGTACTGGGATGCTGGTACCCACACTGGGACAGCCGCCCCCTCCCCCCCCCTCCGCCCCGGGAACAGCGGCCGCTCCGCCCCGAGCGCCCGCCCCGCCCCGCGTGCTGTGACGGGCTGCGCGGGGCGAGGCGGCACCGGGAACCTGCGGGAGCTGATGTGGGTTCGCGCATCGCCGTATGGAGTCTCGGTAAGGGCACCGCTGTCCCAGTGTGGGTACCAGCATCCCAGTACGGGTATCGGCATCATAATATGGGTGCTAGTGTCCCAGCATGGGTAACAGCATCTTGATATGGGTACCAACATCCCAGCGTGTGTACCAGCATCCTGGTATGGACATGTGCATCTCAGTATGGGTCTGGCATCACGATATGGGTATTAGTGTCCCAGCATGGCTAACAGAATCCTGGTATGAGTACCAGCATCCCAGCATGGGTAACAGCATCCCAAAATGGGTACCAGCATCCCAGTGGTGGTACAGGTACAGGTTATGTGCATCCCAGTATGTGTGCATCCCAGTGTGAGAGTGTCCATCTCTGTATGTTACCAGCATCCCAGTATGGGTATGCACATCTTTCTATGGGAATCTGCATACTGGTGTGGAAACCTGCATCTCAGTACAGGTATGTGCATCCTGGTGTGTGCATCCCAGCACTAGAACAAGCATCCTGGTATGAGCATGTGCATCTCAGTATCAGGATCTGCATCACTGTCTGGGAATCTGCATCCTGGTGCAAGTATCTGCATCCCAGTATGGATTCCAGCATCCCAGCACCGGGTAGATGCTGTATCTGGCCCAGCTGCCTGCCAGATGATCCATCCCCATACCCTCCCATCCTGGAGACCCTGCTCTGCCCTGAAGGGATCCCTCGCATCTGCTCCATCCAGCCCCTGAGCACGAGCAGCAGCTCCCCAGGACCACATCCCATGGGAGAGATGCTCTGTGGGGTTTAGTTGTCTCTGGGGCTGCTTTAGGGCCCTGGAGAGGTACTGGGAAAATCCCTTTCCTGCACTGAGACTGTGTTCCTGGTGCCCAGCACCTGTGATGGAGTCTGCAGAGACAGAAATAAGCAAGCGAAAAGCTGCCACTGGGAAATGGGAGCAGGAAGGGAGGTGGCACAGTGCTGAGTGCTGGAAAGCAGGGCCAGGGCCTCACCCAGAAACCAGGCTTCTGTTTGTACCCCAAATCCCCATTATTTTCCCCAGATGAGTGAACAGCCCCCGCCCTCAGGACTCCTCCCTGCTGTGAGGACCCCAACCAGGCCAAGGACAGCACAGAGACCAGACTGTGAATGGAAGGTGAGTAAAAATTTATTCCATTGTAGAGAACAAAACTAAAACAGCACAGCTGTGCCAGGCCTGGAGCAATGCAGGGCGCAGGGACATCCCTGTGCTCCAGGGCTCTGCCCCATGGACACACTCCTGGCAGGCAGCAGGACAGAACAGGAATGAAAAGCCCAAGGACATGGCTCCATGGGTGGGTACCAATGGAGAAGCCCAGGCTGGCAAAAGCAGCTCTGGACAGAGGCAGTGTTGGGGACAGTGACACTGCTGGGATGGGGACAGCATGGCAGGATGCTTCCCACAAATGGTGGCTTCTCCAACTCCTCGCTGGCTCCAGGCCACAGTACAAGTTTAAATAGACAAAGGGACACAGAAGCAGCGGGATGTCCCTTAAGTGTTGCCCCGAGCTGCCTGTAAATAAGCCTACCCTGAGTGCAGCCTAAGAGTTAGTGTCACTTATTTCACCAGGAGCTCCCCCTGGCACAGCAGAAGTGGGTTGGGAGCCTGGGGCAGGGGTGAGTAGAGCGTGGAGCTCCCAGGGTCAGCACAGGCTGGTATCACTCTTTGGGATGCTGAGAGCAGGAGCAGCCCCAAACTCATGCTGGCTGAAATGCCAACTGGCTGGAGGTGGGCATGGGGGAAAAACAGCTTCCAGTTGTACCAGGAGGTGCAATGCTCAGAGACTCCTGCTCTGGTAAGGACCCACAGAGGGAACAGCAGGACAAGGACTACATGATGGCACTGCCAGACAAGGGCATCCTCAGCCCAAGTAGTGCTCTCTGTCACTGGGAATACCGGTTGTGGGGGAGAGGGAAGGGACACACAAGCAGGTAGGAGAAGAGTGCAGATTGGCCAAAATGCAGATGGGATGGCATTGGGAAACAGGGACTTGGGATGGGAGCGTGCCTTATGGGGCTGAAACTGTCCAGCACTGCTGCAGCAGGCAGAAATCCTGACAGCCTCAGTGCTGGCACTGCTGGAGGCCCTCATGGCTCCAAGAGTGTCACCCTGCAGAACTGAGATCCCTAGCAGGGCCCCCTGCAGAAGGGACGTGCCTAGCCCACAGACAGATAAACACCTGTGTTTGAACATAAAAACAAACGTTAAAAAATCATTAACAGAATAAAAGAAGGGAGTGATCCCTTTGGCTTCCAGGGAGGAGGCCCCCAGCTGCCACACAGGCAAGGTGCCCGGGGACCAGTGGGGTGAGGCTGGCTGGTGCCAAGGATCGATCCTGCTGGTGCTGGGAACTCTGGCTTCTCTGATCCTGCAATTGAGGCTGGGGGAGGAGGATTTCCCACCAGGGACCAGCGGGCCCTCATGGGGCATTATTCAGGACAGGGAGCTGGTGGCACAGGAAGGACGGGGTGGAGAGCAGCTCTCACTTGTTCTTGGCCAGCATGCGGTACAGCGTGAACCCCACCAGGGCAGTGACTGCAGCCCCCAGGGCCACCCGGAGCCAGAAGGACGCAGCTCCCAGCTCCACAGCATTCAGGTGTCTGCAAGGGAAGAGAGAAAAGATGGGTGAGTGATGTGAAAGGAGACAGGTGTCCAAATGAGCCTGACAGCTCTTAGGATGGCATGGTGCAGCTCCAGGGGATAAACCTCATCCAAAGGTGCTGGTGCAGCACTGAGCACCGTGAGACTCCCAGCCCCGCGCACCAAGCGCCCGCCACGCGGCATCACCATCAAACCCAACGATGGCTGGTGGAAGGGAGGCAGGCTTCACCCTCCCACAGCCCTGAAATAGCACACCAACATCTAAATAATTAGTACGAGCAAGGAGGTACTCATCTTCCTTTCTAGGTCAGGCTGCTTTTACAGCTCCAAGTGCAGAGAGCCCCAGAAGCGGGCACAGTGATGCTGGCACAGGGGTGAGAAAATCAGCAGCAGCCATGGTACTGACCTGGGGGCAGTGAGGGAAGGGCCCTGTGCCCTCTGATGGTAACACACTCCCTTCCTAAACACGTGCTGTCCTGCATCACCGTGCTCCTCTACGAGGAGAAAAGATGCATCCATTATTCATTCTCCACTAAATCAGCAGGAGAACAGCCAATCCCTGGCCCTCCATTACGCTGTTATTTATTTATACCAAATACCCTAAGATATATAAAGAATATTTAAATTTTAATACTGCAGAGAAAAAAAAGAACGAAAAAAAAAAAACAATGTTGGCTCTAAAAATAAAGTTGTTTATTGAAAAAGCTAAAGGGAAAACCACTCACTGGTAATCCCATCCTGTCCTCCAACGCACCCACATGCTCTCCTGGAAAGGGCAGAGCCCCCACTGTGCTGCCCAGCCCCCTTCAGGAGCAGCTCCTTCCCAAAGCAACCTGAGGTCCTGCTCCTCTGATCTCTTTGCTGCTACTGATCAGGAGAAAACAGCCGCCTCCTCCTCCCTGCAGGCGCTGGCACACTAGGCTGGCTACTCACCTTTCAGCACTTTTTTATCTCAGCCTTCAGAAAACAAAGATCCTGCCATCAGAGCTTATCCAATAAATCTGCCAGAGGGCTGCATGAGGCAGAAGACAGTTGAGTCCCTTCGCCCTCTCATATCAGGGAAAAAAGTGGCCCTTTTGTTCCCATTAATCACATAAGCAGATGATATCGAGAGCTTGGGAGAAACCATAGGGAATGCAGGGTGGGGAAGCTGCAGCTTCCTGCCCTCAGCTCCCAGCCAACAGCCCCCTCCACGGCACGGATACTAACGGGAATGTGGCAGCAGTGGCCAGCTTGGTGTAGACAGCATTGCTGGGCGGACCCTGGCTGTGGCAGGAGAAGAGGAATGGTGGTGGGAGGCAGTGTTTGTAGCAGAACTCAGCTGGGGACAGCCCGGGCTGCTGGCTTGCTTCTGGCAGGTCTGTCTTGGAGGCCACAAAAACGCAGGGGATCTGGCTGTCCATGTAGTGTTGCTGCAGGCAGAGGAAGAAGGCGAGGGGTAAAGAACTGGCCACTGCCCTATGGATCTCCAGGGAGGGAATCACAAGGGTTCCCCAGCCAAGAGGGGACCAAGAAAGGAGGGCTGGGCTAGCACCGGCACTTCCTGGAGGCGTGGGCTCTAGCTGCAGGGCAGGGGAAGGCTGCTCCTGCACCCTCCTGGGAAATGCAGGGCTGCCACTCAAAGGCTGATGTTCCCCAGGGTGCCTGCACTCACCTTATAAATACTGGCACAGTAACTGAAGGATTTGGGGTCACTCAGGTCATAGATCAAGCAGGCAACATCGCAGGCTGCGTCTGACGCCTTTGTGAACGGCATCTCAGCACTGACCTCGTGCAGCTGCAGCAGGAAAGGAAGGGACAGGGGGCACAACACTGCCGTGAGGAGATGGAGCTGAGTCTCACATCGATGCACAGATGATGCAGTGTAACACAGCCACAGGCACAGCACATCACAGGGGTGCTGCGATGGTGCAATACGGGTAGACACAGCCCAGCCCTGCTGCCTGCTGCTGTGGCCAAGCAGACATAGCAGCAATGCCTCCCTCTCCCACACTTACTATAAGGTACTTTTCCTGGCCGTTGACCTGCACAGTATTGATCGTGTAGAGAGATGGCTCTCCTGGGTTCTCCCTCTGGGCCTGCCATGGATGAAAACACCGTCTCAGACAGCAGGGAGAGTGCTTAGGAGAGGGAGAGCATTTCATGCTGCTCTGATCCCTGCGGTCTAACAGCCACTGCCCTTGAAAGCCAGCCAGAGTCTGCCACAAGACAAGGGCCGTTAGCAATGAGCAGGGAAAAATCAGCATCGCCTTGGTCAGATCAGGAAAGAAACAGCCTCTCAGAATCCTTGGGACAAGCAAAGGGAGGGGACCCACAGCCTTATGCAAAATAAAGGGGCAAGAGCCATGGCGTAGAGGGGTGGTACGAAGCCCTGTGCTGGGACGCTGGGTCTGGCCAGGGCAGAGAGGTGCTGGCACACAGCAGATTGCTCAGCAGCCTCACGCTCTGCCGCCTGCTCCACCAGAGAGGGGAGCAGCCACTCACCGCGAGGCTCCTGCCGAGGAAGGCCTGCAGGAAGGCAGACTTGCCTGCACCCCTGGCTCCCAGCACCTTGCATAGGAAGACGTTTCTCTGGGTCTGGCCTTTCTCCAGGTCAATCCTCTTCTCCCGGGTCACTGGCAAGAGTAAGGGCAGGTGAGTGTGAGGAAAAAACCAAGCTGCCAGGACTTGAGGGCACTGCTGTACCTGTAAGGGCCTGAGTCTGGGAGTCCTGCTCTGAGAGGATGGGGTAGCCCAGGTAGCCGAGGCACTCCAGGCAGTGCTGCACATCCAGGTAGGCTATGAGGCTGGAGAGACAGAGAGCATTGGGAAGCTGGTCAGGGGGATGTTGACAAGGTCAGCAAGCACTATGTGATGGGACTAACAACATGGGAGAGGGACTGAGCTTACGTCCACTGGCAGAGAAATCCATGCAGGGAAAGCAGGCCTTTATCAGTGGTGCATACCGTGTTGTAGAGCTCAGGGCCCCAGGGCATGCAGGGGAAGACACTGAAGAAGTTCTGCAGCTCTGCAGGAGAGAGGGCACCATCCTGGTCCTGCCAAAACAAGTGGTAGTCAGCAGCTGAGGAAGGACACAGCCTACATGCACACGGCAGCTCTCTAGCCACGTCAAGTGCTGTCAGGGACCCCTCTCTAGGGGTTCTGGCACACTGAAGCCAACTCATTTCCTGCTGCAGAATGACACAGGGATCCTTTCAATAGCAGACATCAATTGCAAGCAAGGCCAGAGCTGCGTGACTGCACAAAGAGCCTGAACCCCAGGGACACTCATCACTGCACAACTAACAGGCGCTGCTAGAGGGGATTCTGTTCTGTGACTAAAACTGGAGCCACCACCAGCCCTGCCACTGGGAAGGACCTGTTCACATGCACCCTGCAGCCCTGAGCTGCTGGTCCTGCCACGCTGCAGGCCTGTGCTGCAGGGAAACCAGCCTGAGGTCTGCAAGCAGTCGCTGAGCCCTCCAGACAACTACACGCCAACACAGCAGCTTCAGGGTAGCATGTCACAGGGCCACATCACAGAGGATCTGCTGGCATCTGGGCACACAGAGACATGTTTAGACTCAGTGCTGCAGCTCCCACGGAGCCACCATACCCCAGATGCATACTAACATGTAAATAATTTGATCAGATGCATGCAGATCCAAGGCACACCCTTCCCTCTCTCTCCAAAGAGCCAGAGTATGGCACAAATTAGTTGCTTCCATTCCCTCTCTGCAGCCCAGCACCTCTTCCACGGGACTGCCAGCTGCGTGGATGCTTCTGCTCAGTTTGTGGCTGCAGGCCAGCAGCTCTGATCACTTTCCCTATCACCCTGTGTGCTACAGTCACACCACACAGCTGACACCAGCTAAAATCCCAAAGGCCCACGCTTTACCATGTGCTCTTTGGACAAGGGTGGTGACTCCAGTCCCATGGCCCTGATGTGTAGCTACAGTCAGGTACCTGCAGCTCACTCTGACCACCAAAAGCCTCAGCAAGAAGCTACACGGCGCACTGCACACCTTGTCATGCTTCTCGAAGAGCCGCTGCAGGAACTGGTAGCCCAGGTGGTTGAGCTCTGTGGAGCAGCCAGGAGGCAGGCGGAACCTGCCAGGAGAGACCCAAGTGAGCAGCTCCAGCACCTCCTTGCTCCCTGAACAAAGGGCAGCGTGTCAGCGGGTCCTCTGCAAAGCCACATCTCAGCCAGGGCACATGGCTCCACAGTCCCTCCTTGCCCATGGCCAGTGGCTGTCCCTAGGCCTGGCTGTTCCCTGGTTTAGGGAAAAGGTGCTGAGTGTGTGGAGCAGGCTCCCCTCGGTACATCTGCACCACCCCCCCAGATCGGGAGCTGACGAGGTCTTTGCTTAGCCTCACACTCAGGGCTGCAGAAGGGCACAGCTCAAGACACAGTGCTTTCCATCAGCAGAGGCCCTGCCATCTTCGTCCATTGCCTGCTCTCTGGGGAGAAGATGAGGCAGCTCACAGCCAAAGCCTATCATTACTGCCAGATCACCACCTCCAGGGTGGCAGGGAGCAGAGAAGAGAGAGTAGCTACAGAATCAGCCAGGAAGGCTATGCTGTCTGCTCACGGCTCCTGACAGCTCAGCTCAGGCAGAGACAGAACAGCCTTCAAAAGACCCTTGTTGATGTCAAGGCAAGTCAGGGGCAAGCCTTCATTGCTCTGCTCTTTGCCCACCTACACCACAGCCAACAGCACAGTTAACAACCTCAAGGCCTTCACATTATTGCCAACCCCCCGTTTCCAGCTCATGACCATAGGGAAAGGTGAGGAATGTGAACATGACCATAAGCTCAGGCTCAGATTCAGCCTCAGCTAAGCAATGCAGCAGATGTCAGGGTACTCAGTTGTACACCACGGGGTTGTCACACCCTGCCAGCCCCACTCCATGCCAGGATACGCACTGTGGGTACAGATAATCATCTGTCAGCTCCAGCTCGTCATCGTAGCCAAAGCGGCGAAGTATAGTCCATGTGGTCTCATGCCTGCCCCTCTGGATGAAGAGCGTGTTGAGGAAGAGGAAGCCTGTGGGGGAAGAGATGAAGCAGCTCAGACAACATACTCGTCTCAGGAGTACGCATCCACTGGAAAAACCATGCTTGGACAGAAAGCTTTACATGGCCATAGCAGGCTCAAGTTTGCTTTGACAAGAGGGACTAATTAGGCCTGGATTGAGATTCAGGAGGCTCAGCCTGGTGACAGGGCCCCTTTGCAATATGCTGAAGGAGGTGGATCCATCCACTCCTTGCAGTGAAGGAGCAGACAGTCCCTGTGTTGTTACCATTTAACGTCAGGCCGTTGTCTTGCACTCCATCCGTGGTGTTCTTCCACACAACCATTTTCACATCCTCCAAGGCCTGGGGAGCCAGCGGGTTTCCAAAGCAGGACTTCTACCTCCCAAGAGAAAGGTCATTGTGAGCCAGCACATGGATAGCAGAACCATCTATCTCACCAGCATCCAAGGACCGGGAGATACTACAGCCAGCCCTACCTGAAAGTAGTTGAGCTCATCATCACTGAGGATCTGGTTATTATCTTGGTCTGAGAGGTTGAAAATCCGGGTCAGCGCTCGTGAACACGCAGGTCTCAGCTGCAAGGGACCAACCATAGTAACAAAACCAGGACACTGCATTCAGTGTGGCTCTTTCTTTTGCCTCCCAAATCCCGAAGCCCTTCCTGCAATAGGAGCATGGTTCAAGGAGGCCAACACCACAGCCACGCTGAAGCTGGAGGTCAGAAGCATGACAGCCCAAGGTTTCCCTTGGACTCTTCCCACCACACAGTCTGGAGCATGAGGACTCCTGCAGATATCTCTGGTCAGTGTACTCTCATCTGGCTGCATTTAGCAGGGAGAACTCTTTCCTCCTCTGTTGACTCCCCCCAGGGGTACTGCTTTCCCCTTCTTGCTACTTTGTCACAAACTCTCCACATCCTTCCCGGGGGTAAAAGGCACAGCACCAGTCTGGACCTCTGTGACCCCACAGGTGTGATGGGCAGAGACTCCTCCAGGAGCTGTGAGCAGCTTCCTACCTGCTTCTCTTCTGGGTCATAGAGGGGTGCAGTGGGATGCAGTACAGCTTTCTGGGCATAGTAAAAGAGCTCAGAGATGTTCTTGAGGTTCTTGGCAGAGCACTGTGGATTCAAAGGAAGACACAATGCTATGAGTGGGCAATGGGCTTGTGACAGTGGGGAGAAGGAGGTTGACAGGAGCTCTCCACGCCACAAATTAATGCTTGAAAGCACAGAGCAATCTCTGTCCAGCATCAGGAAGAAAACAAAATGGAATCCTCCTGCACACTCTCAGGCTCTGCTGTGCCCACTTCACAGTCCCAGAGCCAACATGGGCTGCATGCAGTTCCAACACTATTTACAGTTAGGCAGGACAGACACCAAAACCCACTGTGTGTGTAGAAAGCAAAGCACAGAAAGCATAAAGCACAGGTCCTTGAGGCTCAGACCGAGGTCGTTCTGCAGAGCAACACTAGCAGGGCAGATCCCCAAAAACATGAAGGCTCCCCTGGCCCACATCAGTCACGTGCTCCTACCCCTCATAGAGTTTTTTCATAAAACACTCAGGTCCCTCACCTCCACACAGGTCTCAATCTCTGAGAACTGGTTCATGATGGGCAGGATAACTTCCATGGAACTCCCCATCTGCAGGTCAGACTTGTTTCCAACTAAAATAATGGGGATCCTGGGGGAGAAAGATGGTGAGTCAGAGAGCACAAGTGAGGCCACCCCTCTGCCAGCCTCAGCTGGGCCCCAGCTGCACGTGTTGCTGCACAGCTGCCCAGGGAGCCTCCCCGCCTTCCTCTGCAAGGTCCAGAACAGCTTTCCTGCTTCCTACGGCTGGGAGCATCCATCTGGAGAAACAGACTGCCTGATCCTGCTTACGCTTTCACCCAGCAGCAATATGTTCAGGAGCTTTTAATCCAACACAGCAGCCTTCTGCCTAAACGACCCACATGCAGCCTATGGCTTCTGTGCTGCCATCCTCCCTTAGCAGCCTCCCTCTTCTTGTCTTGCCAGTGAGACACTAAGGTAGGGGGAGGGAGGAAACCTTCTCCCGTGACCCTCTGACTCAGCTAGACCCACAAGGGAGAAAAGTCCCCACATTCTTCTCCTGCAAGTGGTCTAGCCACCGGTTGCACAGCTGGCTCAATCTGAGCAACCTCCACAGGCAACAGACACAGCGAGGGCCCTGCAACCTCCCAGTTCTGCCCACAGTACCTGGCACCCTTTTCAGCTCCCCCGTTCACCATGGGGATCCATTTTGTGCGAATCTGCAAGGCAAGAACAGAGAAAGACCTGTGAGAGCAGACTGGGGAGGGAGAAGCAGCTCCCAATGCACACAGCGTGGCTGTCAGCAGGGCCCTGCAGCCATCTGCTCCCCAGCATTCCCCCGCACCAGCAGGCAGAGCATACCCAGAGATGCTGTATGCCAGCAGAAAGATGTGACAGGCCTGTTGCCTCCAGCACAGACGGGCAATTGCCAGCATGGGAGCACGCCCAGGCTGTGCTCAGCCTGTCTCTGCTTGCAGGAGTCTCAAATCCTAAAACTTCTGGAGGGCTGGGGGCATTTCAAGGCTCCCAAAGTGGACACATTACCTTCTCAATCGTGGCTTCCTTGGTGACATCATACACCACACAGACCACATTAGCCTGCAAGAGAGAAGCAGAAATGGGGTGAGCAGAAGTCCTGGTGCTCCCACAGCAGCAGGGAAGCCTTCCAAGCTCAGGCAGCTCCAGCCCCAAATGCTGCCACTGCGCATGCACTAAAACCCAGCAGCTGTGGTTTAGAATGCATGAGCAGTACACACAAAAGCACAACACACATGCTGCCTGCAGGCTCGTCAGGAACTGGACAACATCAGCTATATACTCAGCTGTTTTGTTCCAGCATGCAGAATCTCCCTTTTCAGCTTTTGGCACAGTATGAATGTTTTTCTTCTCCAGATTGGCAGAAAGCACGTGGCAGCTCCCACCCCTGTTCCTCCCTGTATGTAAGGCCTCCATAGAAGAGGGAAGGGCACACGTGTGGCCATGCCAGCCACACGACTTAAGGCCATACCAAGCCAAGCAGGGTGGTGGCAGCACACAGAGCTGCTCAGCCCAAGCCTAAAGGCCAGGCAAAGACAGAGGAGCCCTTTGACCACAATGCCTCACCGCTGCCAAACCCCAGCTCTGCAGTGGGATGCCAGGAGCACAGCCTCACTTCTCCGCTTCAGGCTCCATCCCACAGCCACCAGCTCACCCACCACCATGCCATGTTCTCCCAAGTGATGCTCTTGGGGTGCTACCCTTGTGCCAGGCAGCCAGGGTCCCCTTCTCCATTTGGTTGTGCATGGGAACCACTCCTTCCCCTCCCTACACCTGATACCTCAATTCCTCACTTCCAAACACACAGGGGTTTGGCAGCTGCTGACGTCCCCTTCCCAGTCCTGCACAGACAGCACTGACACTAACGCTCTGTTTCAAGCAAACAGAAGGGATCACTGGCCCTTTCAGGGGAGAGTTTAGTGCTAATCCCAGGGATGCACAAGGGTTTAGCAGGATTTCCTGAAGCCGTTTTAAGCATCTCAGGACATTCCTCCTGTCTGGGTAGAGGGAGCAGGAGCCCCATGCCCCCAGCCCACCTCCTCAGCTGTTAGATGCCAAGGTAGAGCAATGGAAAAGTTTTGCTGTGAGATGCACAGGGGACAGAAGGCTTTGTTACGTACTGTCAAGAAGCCCTCCTCTTAAAGGAACCAAAGTTAATCCCAAAGTGAGGGAGAGCAGCAGGGCTGGTTGGATTTTTTCTCCTCCCTCACCGGTATGTCCCAGGGCTCCAGATCCCAAACCACCACTCCTGTGTCACTGCTTTACCAGGCAGCCACAGGGACCTCAAGCGGGAAGAAGAGGGTCTCATCAACAACTGCTGCTCCCCTGCACCTCCTGAGAACATCCCAGGGCTGGAAGCACACCACGTGCTCAGCAGCCTCCTCTACCTACCAGTCAGCAGGGAGCTGTCCTCCACTGCTCTCCTTCTAGTGGCTCCCCGGAAGGCCAGGACAAGCCCTACAACAGCTTACAACACAGAGAAGGATTAAACAAAGTGCTAAACAAACTGCTAGCGTTAATCCGCAGATAACCAACTGCCTGCACATCTCTGGGTGGTTAATGGAAAGATAGAGCAGTCACATGCCACACGCAGGCTGCAGGGCTATGGCAGTGCAGCCTTCTGCCCTGCAATGCCCCATCCAGCCCCGCTCACCTTAGCAATCTCCTCTTGTAGCTCATCCTCAGTCTGCTCTGACTCTGGAAATGGAGAAGAACTGTCACCACCCACATCAACGGCTGCTGCAGTAGGGGCACCCTTCCTGCTTGCTGCAGGTAGGCAAGGAGAAGAGAGGCCAGCAGGGAACAAGAAGACAGTCTCACCTGAGTAGTCCACAATGTGAGTGGGGACCTTTTCAGGTGTGACATCAGCCGGGATCGTGATCTCTTCTGCACGAGGTGGCACCTACAAAGCAGGCACTGTGTTCTGCTGCATGAAGCAGCCAGTCAGACCAAGCAATGGTGAGGATGGGAGATGGGGCACTCAGATCTCAAGATAGCTGCTGCCCAGGAAGGGCAACTCCTGCCCTCAGATTGCTTCCCTGCCTGCTGGGAGCTGCAGGAGGCTGATGTGTGCTATTGCCTGCTCCTCAACACAATGAAACCCGACAGCCTCCCAGCCCTCAGCCCTCCCTGGAGACACAGCCCTGCATCCAGTCACGAAAGCAGCATTTAAAAAAAATAAATCAGAGCTGCCACCCCCACACTAAGCCCTCAAGTGCTCCCCTAGCTCCAGCCTGACCTCTTGGCAGCTGGAGATAGGCTAAGCTGATTGCCTGGGCTTTGCTGCAAAACACAGAAAGGTGCTGGAAACCAGTTGTTCCCCTGCAAGCTTATGCTTCCCTGTGAGCACTATCTGCCTGCGGGCAGACTGCTGGTGGCGCAGTGCAATGCTCCTCCTGCACCCGAGCTGTGATGGGACGGCAAGCCACAGAGATACCCAGAGGGGCACCAGTAGGCAGGCTGGAGGGCACAGAGACTGCCCTGCTCAGAGTGCCAGGCCCCGCTCCAGCCATGCAGGAAGGCAGGCGTGGCCCGGCCCCTTCCACGGGCTCCGTTGTGGCGCCACGATGAGGCAGCAAAGCCCCCCGAGGGAGCAGCAGGGAACGAGACCCCAGAGGATCAACGCTCAAACGGAGACGCCGCGTGGACGGGGGCACGGAAACAGCACCGCTCCGCCTCCGAACGCCTGGGGCCGCAGCCGGACGCAGCGCTGCCCTGCAGCTCCGCGCTCACCTCCTCGGGGAACTCCTCTCCCACCAGAGCCATGATCAGGGACGTCTTCCCCACCTGGGCTAGGAAAGAAAGGGGAACCGTTGGCGCTGCGCGGAGCCGCACACGCCCGGCCTCAGCGGCCGTTGCCGGCTCCCCGCAGGGCCCAGCGGAGGCCCGAACCGCGGCGAGAAAACGCTGTCACCGGCCTCAGCACCGCGGGGACCGCAGCACCGGGAGCCAAAGCCTCGGGCAGCGCAGCGCAGCGTGGTTCGGCTCGGCCCGGCCCGGCTGCCCTTACCCTCCCCCAGCAGCAGGATCCGCACGTCCCGCTTCATGGCGGCACCGCCGCCGCTCCCGGGGCCGCCGCCACCAGCGCCGCTTCCGGTCGCAACCAGCGAGTGGCGAGGGATAGAGCGGCGCGGCCCGCACAGCGCCCCCTGCCGCTCGGAGGTGTTACCCTCGCTTTTTATCTTGTTTTATTAGCCAAACAAACAAACAAACAAACAAACATAGAGCAGCACACCACGTCATAAATAAACACCACAGCAATCCCGGAGCGTCCCACGGCACGCCGCAGGGGCTGCGGCCTAGCTGCGGGGCTGAGCCGGGGCCTGGCGTGGAGCCGCAGCCCGGCCCGGAGCGAGGCCGCCCGGCCTCAGGCGCCCAGCAGCTCCCAGACGAGAACCGCGCTGTGCGAGGCCGTCAGCAAGCGGCGGCCGGCGGGAGCGAAGCGACACAGGTGGACGGCGTCATCGTGAGCGGCGTAGTCCTGGGGGAGGCCGACAGGGCAGCGCTGCAGCCGGAGGAGCCGCTCTGTGGGGAGACACGTTGGGGTCAGAGGCCGAGGGGGGGAGGTGGGTCATGGGGAGGAGGCGCAGGGGAGGCATTGCTGCTCCTCTACAGCTCCTGAAGGGAGCCCAGCAGCACCACGCTCCTGCCGCTTACATGGGGTACGGTATCAGGTTGGGTGGTCGATGTCCAGGTGGAGGCGAGGCTGCCCCCAGGGTGCTCAGTAACATCGTATCAGTGATACGATAAATCAGTGACACCAGTAAAATCGAGTGCAGCCTCAGCCAGGCTGCTGCTGACACCAAGCTGAGTGGTGCGGTTGACACGGTGGAAGGAAGGGATGCCATTCAGCAGGACCTCGAGAGTTGAAAGGTGGGCCCGAGTGAACCTGATGAGGTTCAACACAGCAAAGTGCGAGGTTTGGCACTTGGGCTGGAGGAATCCCAAGCAGCCATACAGACTGGAAGGAGCGGGCCTTGAGAGCAGCCCTGCAGAGAAGGATCTGGGGGTCCTGATGGATGAAAAACTGAGCATGAGCCAGCAGTGTGCGATTACGGCTCGGAAAGCAAATGGGATCCTGGGCTCCGTCAGCAGAGTGGTGGCCAGCAGGGACAGGGAGGTGATCGTCCCTCTCTGCTCTGCTCTTGTGAGGCCCCATCTGCAGCACTGCGTCCAGGCCTGGAGCCCCCAGGACGAGAAAGACAGGGAGCTGTTGGAGAGGGGCCAGAGGAGCCCCAGAGATGAGCAGGGGCCTGCAGCACCTCCACTACAAAGACAGGCTGGGGGAGCTGGGCTTGTTCAGCCTGCAGAAAAGAAGGCTGAGGGGTGAATCATTGCAGCCTTTCAGTACCTAAAGGGAGCCCACAAACAGGAGGGGAGTCAGCTCTTGGAAAGCAGGACAAGGGGAAATGGTTTGAAGTTGAGGGAGGGAGGACTGAGGCTGGATGTCAGGGGAAGTTCTTTACAGAGAGCGGTGAGGTGCTGGAACAGCTGCCCAGAGAGGCTGTGGATACCCCATTCCTGGAGGTATTCAGTGACCGATTGGATGGGGCCCTGGACCACCTGGTCAGGTATTAAATGGGGAGGTTGGTGGCCCTGCACGTGGCAGGGAGGTTTGGAGATTTGTGATCCTTGAGGTCCTTTCCAACCCCGGCCATTCTGGGTGTTAGGAAACATTTCTGCTCAGAAAGAGCAATGCTGCAGGGGCACTGCTGCTCAGTGATGGAGGTGTTCCAGAACCCTGGAGATGTGGCACTGAGGGATGTGGGCAGTGGGATGTCAGCAGTTGGAGTAGATGATCTGAGTGTTCTTTTCCAACCTTGCCGCTTCTATGATTTTTCCCTGCCTGACACACTACCCTGCCCTGGAGCAGGGCAGATACTTCACTCCCAAGGCTGTTGTTCCTGGGACGACACAACTGGAGGACAAGCAGAGCCCACAGCACTGGCTGGTACTCACCGCTGAAGCCGACAGCCATGAAGCGTGCTGCAGGAGACAGGCTCAGGGACGTGGCGAAGTATGGCAAGGAGATCTTCTCAACAACCTGTGCTCCAGCAAGAGAAGCACAGCAACATCTCAGAACTGAGCAGGCAGAAAAACAGCTGCTTTAGTGACACCTTCAGGAGGGTAAAGGGCTTCTCCTCCATGGGGAGGCTGACAGATGCACAACTTCTCTCCAGGCTCAAAAACCTGCCAAAGGCATCCCCCTCCAAGAAGTAACATGACAATTTAGAGACTGTTAGCGCTCCCAAAAGCAAACACCTTCCCCTCCAGAAGCAGCATCAGTGACTGGCAGCCTGCCCAGGGACCTGGGGCCAGAGCTGGAGTTTCTGAGTGAAAAGCTGCCACACTGCCCAGCTGCTTGCTGAACTCACTTCACACCCTAAGGCTTGTATTACTTGCAGCCTCTGTTAGCAGGAGGGGATACTGCAGTGGGAGCTGTCAATTTGGGTCAAGAGGGGGTCCAGCTCTCCCCCTGCAGAAAGAGTGGCTCATCTGCAAGCCCCTGCCTTATCTTGCGGGCCCTTCAAGGGAGATGGGGAGCACTGCCTCCCCACCATCTCGTTCAACAAAGGCATGCAACAGCAGAGGAGCACACACTGCCTGGGCATGGTGCATAGGGAGGGTACAAGTACCTGTTTCTTGCGCAGGCTGTAAAACAGGGCTTCCTTCTGGATCCCAAAGCCAACATAGACCAAGGTACCATGCTCCCAAGGGCAGAACGCAGCCAGGCTGGGTGGCAGGCTGCCATGACCCTGGCAGAGGAAACCAAAAGGAACCAAACTGAGGCTAGCTTTTCCAGCTCAACACAACACAGTAGGGAGCAAATGAGAGCACAGAGCAGTACCAGCCATTGGGCTGTAGGTGTACAAGCACGAGAAAATTCATATGATATTCATATGATATTCATTCATATGATTCTCCCTCTCTCATTGCCATCTCAGCTGTGCTCACTGCAAAGAAACGAGGAGCAAACACACACTGCCATGGAAACCTGAAGCTCGTTGTTTACTGTCATGGAAGCAGGACACACAAGAGTCCAACAGGCAGAATTTCCACCATGGCATTATTCCTACATGGACTTGAAGGTTGGGCTGGATTAATGGATTAGTTTCAACACAGGCAAATAGAGCCTAAAAGATACATCATTAGTATGGGATGCAAATTCACCATGGGGAGACCTGTAACAGCCTGGATGGTGCCTGGGGGCAACAGGTGAGGACCAGAAAAGCCCACCTTCCCCTTGCATGCCAATATCAGGTACACAAGGGGCCAACTCCACATCCTGTCCCATACAGAACCCCTTCCTTTTCTGGCGACATCGTTCTGCTCAAATCCCTGACTTTGACTGGTCTGCAGCCAAAGCGTTCTGCAAAGTAGCAGAGACTCAGGGCTGGAGCAGCAGTATTTGGTTCTATTAACAGTCACTGGGCTCCTGGTTCAGGATATTCACGCTCATTGGGAGTGTCAATCAGCAGGATGCTCATCATTAGGTCTCTCATCTGCACACTGCCTGTGCTGGCTCCTGGCTGTGCTCAGTTTCACACAGCACAGGAGTATCAGCTCCGTGACGGCAGTTCTTTTTCTTCATGCTCACAAAGTCAGTGCTTCCCAGTGGTTAAGCAGCACCATGCGCAGCTCACACTGCCTGTTAACACCTCAAAGGTGCATGAGTAAGATATCCCACGAGCAGCAGAACCCATGAACATCACTTTCCTAAGCAGACTCACTATTTGTACCCATCCTTCTCAAAGCCTCGAGGCATCCCTTTCCTCCTGACTGACTGAAACAACACATGTAAACACATTGGACCAAGCTGACGAGACGGTTTCACATGAGTTTGGATGGGGTTAGGATGCTTCAGCATCCCATTTACAGACAGGGAGAGCGTGCTGAAGGGACTGGGGCTGCATGGTGCCAAGACAGGGACATGAATGGAGGAGCAGAACACTCACCTCGGGGCCGGGAGGAGCAGCGAAGCTAAGCCAGTCGAGGAGCTCACACTTATCCTTCAGCCAGTCGGAGGCCCAAACACTGACCCGCCGGTCTGAGCTGGTAGCCAGCCACAGCTCACCTCCTTCCACCCCAAAGTCGTGGTACTACAGAAGACAAAAGCAACGTTATGGCTCTTGCAGTGCAGAAGCTTTAAAGAAAGCTGTTAGCAAGAACTAACAGAGGGCATGACTTCATGGGAATACAAGGGATTAATGCCAGGATTAATCTCCTGGATTCTCTCATCTGAGCAGTGCTTAAAGTCATTTATCACAATAAAATAGGACAAGGAAGCAGTGATTGCAGAGCCAGCAGCAAGCTCTGGGCTGAAAGCCCCGGCAGAAGAGGAGTGAGTGCCTGGCCAGAACAATACAGATCTCTTCCCTTGGACACCTCATCTGAGCATCTCCTAGGAGACCGCAGATACAGTATGCGTTCTTCACCTAAAGCAGAGGAAGACCTCCTAACTCCACAATCACCAGGAAAAACAGCTTTGCAGCCTTCTGCAGATTTTAAAGTCAGAGAGCTTAGGCAAAGTTATTGTCATCTCAGGAAGTCACAAAGAGGACAAAGAGACCCTCCATGAAGAGAAATAAAAGAGATGCTAAAAACAGTCTCACTGCTGAACTAACAAGCCTTCTGGCTTCACAGAGAAACCCCACAAAGAGCCAGATACACACACAAAGCCAGGCTGCTAAGGAGTGAAGTGGGGAAATCACATCAAGGCTGTTAATGGGGGCACAGGCCAACCCAGGCTGCCCTCAAGGGATACTGCTCTTGGAGGGCCCATAGTGCAGGCCAACCATGCACAGAATGTCTGCAACAACTACCAAAGGTTGCCCACCCTCTCAGGCAACCTGCAATGCAGGTGGCTTTCCTCCACTGAAGCTATCCCTAAAAGAAAAAAGCCAACAGAATTTACAGGAGGTGCTGGGCCTAAAAAGCAGAGTGGGACAACTGATCCAGCCAGCCTGCTGCTTCCTCCCACAGCACAGGGAACTCACTCCCACACAGTGCAGGGACACAGAGGCAGGTCTTACCTGCTTCCTGATGCACTGGAGGACGGTGATAGCAGAGCCTTTGTGGTCAGCAAGGATGCGGATGGTCATTCCGGTGCGAGGGCTGCTGACAGCCACGATTCCATCCTTGCCCCCTGATAAGATCATTTCGCCTGTGGTCAAAGGAGAGAAGAGAATGGGATAGTTCTTATAGAAGAATCTGATATCATGGGACGGCAGCGTCCCAAAACACCTGAAAGGTTTGAGAACATGTGAATTAAGAGCTGGGTAAAATAAGATGTTTCAGGGATACATGCTAAATCACATCCAAACAAGAGCCAATGCAGCTTGTAAACAGGAAGACAAAAAGGAATATTTGCCGCATCCAAACTACTTGCTTATATCACTGCCAATATATCTGCCAAAATCCATTTACCATGTGCTCTACTGATGGGTCTGCCAAAGTCCATTGGTATGAGCTCTCCCTGGGCCCAGCTTTTTGTGCAAGTTTTTGGAGGCAAGACCTGTGCATGGGTAATCCTGATAAAACCGAGCTGTGCTCCCCAGGCAACATCCCCACTGTTACAGCAAGCACCCTCACCATCTGTGGAGTAGGCAATTGCTGTCAGTGCTGTGGCATGGGGGTGCATTTTCAGCTCCATCTCTGTCCTGGAAATACTGAAGACACGGATGGTGCCATCACTGTATCCTGCCACCACATGCTGACTCTCAGCTTCCCATGCAACGTTGGGGTGAGGCTTCCAGGCCAGGCACTGGCAACTCTGCAAAGGAACCAGGGAAGGGAGATGATGACAGTACAGACAGCAGGACTGTGTGCAGCAAATGGACTAAAGGCTCCACCTGCACGTATTTCTTCAGCTTCAGGTTGGTCTGTGAAGACACAGCAGTCCTTGCAGTCCAAAGCAGTTAGACTGCACCCTCTACCCAGACAAAAAGACTGAAGTGACACAAAAGATTACCTGGTTCAGCACTTGAAACTGTACCACCAGCTCCATTCTGCCTAGGGACCAAACCCTCACGCTGCCATCTTCACCACAAGTGGCACAGAGAGTCTCATCAGGACTGAAAGACACCTCGGTCACCTGCAGCAAGGAGGGAGATGGGGAACAGGAGCCGTTCAAATAACACAGACTGCAGCACATCAGCCCCTCTGCCCCTCCCATTCCCCAGGACTCCTCCAAGCCACATATGTAAAAGAAAGAGAGTTGCTTAATTTTTGTGCTCAGAAGAAATTTGGGACTGACAGCTAGGTTTGCAATGGAAATCATTAAACCTAACAACAAAGCTAAACCAGGCACTACACAACATAAATCTAAGTAAAAGATCTTCTACCACTTGAAATCTTCTAGTTTAGATCTTTGTGTTTTAGGCAAAGAAAATCCTCCATTACGGATGTTCAGCTAACAGACTGCTTCCACACATTGCAGCACTCCACAATTAAACCTTAGTGACTGAGCCAGCTGCATTTTCCACTCCAGCAGAAAGAACCACAGCTACTCACAGGCTGAGGCTGATAAACACCTAAGGCTAAAGCAGCTGAGCATGCGAATGCCTGGAGCACAACCCCTTGGGCACAGGCATCATGCAGAACACCCGTTGCTCCATGTAGCAAAGTACACCATCCCTGTCCCTCAAACCTTGCTTTTGTGGCCGCTGATGAGCCGGATGCTTGTGCTCTCCTTCCAGTTGATGTACCACAGTGTTCCTGCTGTGGTGCCCACAATTCCCATTTCTAAAGAGTCATCAAAGGCCATGCTGACTATCGTCCCATCCAAGGTGATCTCATGTTCTAGCAGGACTGAGCTAGGTCTGGAGAAAGGGAAGATCCAAGAGGGAACACTCAGCTCTTGGAAGACACTGCCTCCTCTAAATGTAATTTTCTAGTATGCACAGTATTTAGAAAGCAGTAGTTCAGAGTGGGGCACCTGAATTCTGAACAGTGACTGGTGTCGCACAGAGACCACTGCTGATAGGAGAGAAGCAAAACAGGGGATGCTGAAGCATAAAGAAGAAACAAAGGCAACATATTTTCATTGATTCTTTTAAAAGAGCTCCAACAAGCCACTGACTTAAACTCCATCCATTTCCAATACCGAAAGGTTGAGCTGTTGTTAGCAAAAATCCAATAAAAAGGTCCATGCAGGAAGAGTCAGCAGTGAAGGGATGGAGAGGAGAACGTAAGGATTAAGAGCAGCAGCATGGCTGTAGGCAGAGCTCTCACATCTGTGAAAAGCCACCTTTCAGATGCCCCCTGGAGCTGCCAGATGAGAGGAAGAGCACCTCAGGAGCACAGCATGAGGTGGATGCAAGCAGAGCAGATGCTGGAGCCGACCTACCTGGCCTTGGGCCCCTTCAGCCTCAGCTCCTGCATGGCCCCCACTGCCCACAGGCGGATGCGCTTCGTGTTGCTGCCGCTCACCAGCCTGTTGCAGCGGCACACCAGCACACCTGGGAGGCAAATGGAAGCACCCGTGGAAACCCACCCATGGATAAACCCCACTGCTCTCAGCCACCAACTCATTGGGCAGGACACCTGCTGTTCTCACAGCCCAGAAGCAGCCCTCCCAACCCCAACCACAAGGACACCTGGCTCACAGATCAACTGCCACCCAAAAGAGAAAATCAATTTTTCCACGCACAGCTGAAATGAGAGGCAGGCAAACTCAGTGCTGCCCATTGCAAGCTTCCATCAGATTTTTTACAGCCTGACACTGGTGGTATCTGGAATCACAGAATTCACCAGGGTTGGAAAAGACCCCCAAGATCACCCAGTCCAACCATCTGCCTACCACCAATACTTCCCCACTACACCACGTCCCTTAGCATCATATTTGCACCCACCGATCTCGCCCTCATCAGCCTCCCACGTCATGAAGCAGCTGTTAGTCTCCGTGTCCCACACACAGACCTGGCCTGAGTTGGTCCCACTGTAAAGAAGGGTGTCAGCCCCATAGCAGAGGGATGTCAGCTCCACCGGCCCTAACACTTCAGGTGCACGGGCCCTATGAACCTGCCAAGGCACATGAAGCAGAAAGGTCAAAGGGAACACGTTGCTTAGCTAAAAGGGAAGCAAACCACCTCCTCCCACCTTTAATGCATTCAGCTTGTGCATCAAATACAACTGAAAGCCACTCACGGCCAACATCACACTCTAAGAGAGATCATCAGCTCTTGCAGAACTGTGGGGGCAGAACCTCCATCTCTCTCAGCAGGGCTTGGAAAAGACGTCAGAAATACAGAACATAAATTTCAATAGATGATAAAACTGAGATTTTACCTTGAGATTGATGTCAGCCCCGTGCTGCTCCAGCAGCCAAAACGCAAGTGCTCCCTTCCCCACGCAGGCCATTTCTCTGTGAGAAAAAGGACTAAAAGCCATGTCATGGACTGGCTCGGAGATACGACTTGATGACAGGAGTTCATAAGTGTAGGTACTCCACAGAGCAATGGTTTGATCACTGTAGTCCCCTAGGTAGAACATGAAAGACAGTAGAAGGAGGAAACCAACCTGATGGAGCTGTAGGCATCCCTACAGCAGAGGGGTTGGACTAGATGACCTTTAAAGGTCTCTTCCAACCCAAATGATTCAATTATTCTAATTCTGCAGCCTGAGTGTTTCCTTACGATGGCCATCAGCCAACACACGCATCACAATCCCATGTCATGCAGTTGTTGTCTCAGGCAGAGGCACATCTCTCTGCATGCACATTTAGCAAAAGCCAAGAAGTGCTTCAGTGGCAGCGGAGGCTTCGAGATGTCATAGGTTGGCATCTGAGCTGAGGATGAGTAGAGCTGGCCCAACGTTTTGTGTTGGAGGTTGTGGCACATCTGGACCTACAGCACAGTCTGCAGCTGATGTCTGACTCAGCCAGTGGTGACCTGAGAGGGATTGCAGCACATAGAGCAGGCTTTCTGCTATTTCTACATTCTTACTAGCTCTGGCACACCTCAGCACATGCCCAACACAAGCCCTCCAGCGACACTATGAGCTCAGGACTAACAGCTTTGAACTGAGAAACAGAGGGTGCCATTGCTGAGGGCAATGCAGAGATGGGAACTGATCTTAATGGAAGCCACCATGTCTGGTAGGCAGCAGGAGGCAGCAGCCATGACATGGTAAACATCCCCAGCTCTCAGCCTGCACAGCAGGTACCTCATCAGCCTTCCCCAGACTCCACAAATCAGGGCAGGCTTTCAGCTTTTTCCTTCTCCATAGCCCAGAAAAGAGCTGGAGAAGGAGGGCTCCTCTCCCACGCTGCTCTGCAGAGAGCACAAAACTCTCTTTCTCTTGAGCAAGGCTTGCTTTTTTTCAAGGGCAGACTCACCAGCTCGAAGTGAACGTGCTGCCTGCTCCACAGGTCCTCTCTCTTGCAAAACTAGAACTTACTAATTGTGTATCTGTCCTTTAAATGTCCCCTGCCTAAACAAAACAGACAGCTTGAGTGTCCATCTTGTGCTGGCATCGCCGCCTGGCAGGAGGCTCACAGTGTGAAGCCTGGATACTTCTGTGCAGTTCCAGCTAAGCAACAATAAGAAGGCCAGGAGAAGCATTTCCCTTTGGATACTATATATAGTAACTGCAAACTATTTACACGGCCTTAACAAGGACTAGTCAGCCAGAAAAAAGCTGTAACTTCAAGAAAAACAAGCCTGCAGTGCAATGAGAGCAAGCCCAGCACCCATGCCTGGTAAACACACGGCACATTTTCCCCCACAAAACACTGACAGCTGCTCACTTGCAGAGACCCCTGGGCTCATGGTCACTCTCAGGAGGACCTGACATTACAAGCTGTATGATCCATTGTGCTGTTTATTAGGCCTGATAATTTCATCGTGAAATGAAGTTCCAGTGCCAAGGCCACCAAGCACCAGCTTGGGTCAGACCCGTGAGCTTGGTTTGCACCTCACAGCTTTCATCCACTTACAGCATCTTCCTCCCCTTCGCTGTCTGTTCCATGTCTACTCCTGCACCCACACCCAGCAGTTACAGGGGTACTCACCAATGGTAGCAAGGAACCTGTCATCCCGAGAGTATGCCATGGCTTGGACTTGTGTCTTGTGGTGGAAGAGACTTGCTGTACAAATCCCATCCTGCGTGTTCCAGATGCAGATCTGACAATGGGAGTCTCCATCTCTCTTTCCTGAGGCAGAAGCCAGAGCCTAACAGAATGATACGTTGTCATAGAGACCTTGCTAAGTAATTAGAGAACATTTCATTAGTTAGTGTTGGCAACTGTTAGACCCACACTGAAGTCATGCAGCTGGCAAATGGGAAGTTCTGCAAGAAAACCATCACCTGACAGGAGGAGGGAATGGTGGCATCACCCAGAGGGAGGGAACAGCCTTTGCTGTCATATCAAGCCAGCACAAAGAATAGCTAGGCTCAAAACCCACTGGTTTTATTCCTATAAGCCCAGGTCTCCATGCAGAAGGAAGATGAGACACATGGGATTTTAGTCAGGGATATTCCTCTAGCCTGAAGTGGTGCAGACCAAACAGTCATGGGTAAGCAGAAGCCTCTCCTACCTGGGCATCGTGGCTGACAGCAAGTGTAGAGATCTCCTCTACATGACCAAGCCAGTGATTCTGTGACCCTGAGTGCAGGTCTTCAACCACGATGATGCAGCCACAGGTGTAGGCGAAGAAGCCTAGCAGAGAATGAGCAGATGGGATGTTTTCCTGTAAAGGCTTCGTATACAGCACCCACTACAGCTCACATCACAGACCAGGGAATTTTTTTTTATTTTTTTTTTTTAAGAAATTTGTAAAAGCTGACTCTTCTGCACAGCCCCTGCAGCACCCTTCCTATGAGCTGGGTGTGGAGCAAGACAAATCTCACTTCCCATAACCTAAGTAAAGCAAAGATGCTGGGCATTGCTCCAGCTTGGAGAAAGGAGTTGAGATGGGCTCTCTGGCAGCTCCCACCCTCCTCTATCCATCCGACAACTGGAGCCTGTAGCTGTCCCTATCCACTAACATTCACCAGCAGCAAAGAAGTTTTACTGGGCTTTGTCATGATGAAGAACCACTGTGCTAAAGATCCCAACCCAACAGTTGGAATAATAGACCTCAGCTCAGCGTGTGCACACAGACAGCTCACACAGCTCCCAGCCCTGTGCACCCTCCCCAACATACCTGTGTCCGGGTCCCACACCATGTTCCCTCTGCCATTCCCATTGTAGCCAATTACTGCTTTCAGCTTCAGGACTTCACTGCCAGCTGGAGGAGATAAGAAACTCTACAAGAAAAATAGACCCAGGCTTAAAGTAAATTCTGAGAGGATGGCTTGATCAGATACATTCAGGACACACATAAGAAAAGCATGCGTGCAAGCACACCCATCAAACACACAACACACAAATTCATGGCAGTGCTCACACAATTCACATTCAGCACATCAATGGATCAACAAGAAAGTGCACACATACATGTAGAAGAAAAACTTCACCGACACAGCCAGAAACAGATGCTTTCAGACAGGGCACAAAACAGGCTGGCAGCAGTTCCCCATCTGACAAGCAGCTGCTAATCCTGCTGGGCAGGAGTTCGGTGGGTTTTGCTGAGTTGGTGATGTACTCTGAATAGGAACACAGTGAGGGAAAAAGCACTACCAGGTGGGGGGCAGAGGAGGGAACTAAGGACGTGAGATGAACGTAGCTGTTCTCCCACCATGAATAGCAGAGCTTAGGAAAAGGTTGAGTTAAGTTTCTGTTTTATTATCACTCTGTTTATTAACAGAGCAAGAGCTGTGCCTTAACTACCTTCACTACACCCGATGGATTGCCTTCCCCAGCCTGCTTTGCCAATGCATCTGCTTGCAAGTATGTGTGTGATGAATCATGCCACTGCTCGCTTGTCTTTCACTTTCAATAGCACATGCCATTTCCATTGCTTTTGAATCAAAATTTATGCAGATTTGCTGAACAGAAAACGAATTGAGCACAACTCACTTTTTGCTAGTCTGGAAAGAGCTGCATGCAGAGGAGAGAGGTGGACTAACGTGAAGGGTTTCTGTTTGGACATCAGACCCAGGGGTGCATTTCGCCAAAGAACAAAAATCAGTAACAACTCTGAAAAGCCACCTTGCCCAGCCCCCAAATGCCTCATCCTCCCCCAGCCAAGCAAACAGCACAGTTCTCACCTGGGGGAGCACAGAGGCTTTAAAGTGAGGAGTGAAATGCCTGTACGAATCTGGGCGGACACAGCACTGCGACTTGGGAATTCTGGTCTCCTTTCTGGGTTCTGCCATACAAAGAAGAAAACAGTGCCTATGTGATGCTGCTGCCATGGGAATGGCTTGGGATCAGCAGCTATGCCGTGGCTTGTCTGTTTTGATAATGTGTGTGCACATACACACCAACACATGGGAGAGGAAAAACTCAACTGTAGAGGCACACCTGCTTCTGTATGACAGTGTGAGGGGCTGTAGGAAAAGCACCAGCTTTCCAGGAGCAAAGGAAGAACACCCATCCCTTCCATCACCCCACTAAGCCACGCCCCAAACAGCCTGAAGGCATCCATGTTGCACACATCACTGCAAAGCATAAGTCATGCAGCCAGAAAGAGGTCTCTAACCAGAGCAGCAGAGGCACAGTTTTATGTTGAAGCTTTCCAGCAAACCCTGCCTGGAGCTGAGTGCTGGCAGCTGCATGCTTCTGGCAGCTTGCCATACACGGTTGGAGCTTTGAGGCTGTGCCTCTATTAATAGAGGTATTTGGAGCTTTAATTTCAGCTGGCTTTAATAGAACGTGCCACTTAGAGATGATATCGGCTCCAAGCTGAAGAGGGGCTTCTGGCACGCCTAGAGGCAGCAGCAGGGAAAGAGCCAGGCAAACAAGCAGGCCTGGAGGCCAGCATGAGAATCTCTTCATGCTGACTTCATCACACCTGGGACAAGGAAGGGACCCGAGGAGCACACTGCTGCCCTTTCTTTCACATCTCAGCACTCCACTGCAGTGCTGCTCTGGGACTCTCTGTGCTGTATTTACAGTGATCTTTCTTCGCCTTTCAGGGACAGACCAAGCTGCCATGCAGGATAGATGCTGTGCCCCAAGAAGCCAAGATCTGGGATAGGTGGCGATGGTCCCAAGTTACCATGTGCTGATGGTGCAGGAGGCCTGCAGCTCTCTGGCCTCACTTTGGGTCTCACAACAATAAGATCCTCGCTCCTGGCTGGCTCTGCCACAAAGACTGAGGTGTCTTTGCCTCCATTCTCCACTACTCTGCCAGGCAGACAGGCCTCCTCCTCTCTGTCTGACTCTGAGAAAATGCCTGTAAAGAAAGAATAGCAGGACAGAACTGACTGCATCTTCCAGGACTGCTTCATGCTTGATCGACCCACTGATTTCTGGTAGTGGTTCTGCTCAGTGTCACAACCCATCTGTTAAAGTGGAGGGCAAAGCAGACATTTCCTGCTGGGTATGTCCAATAGGGTGTATATCACTGCCTTCACAGGAGCTGTGCCAGCAGCTCAGCATTTGGAGTTACAGCAGCACTGAACTCCCACACCTCTGGCTAGCTTTGTCCACGTTAGAAGGAAAGTGCAGACTGCTCTGTCAGTCTGCAGGGAGGGGATGAGGAGGAGAGACAGCTGTGAGGATGCTGGAGAACTAGGCAAGGAGCTTTCCCGAAAATGAGATCAACTTCCCCCTTTCCTGCAAGCAATTCCTCTTACTTTGACATCCCGCTGTGTGGACAGAGCTGACATCCAGACATGGTGGTGAGGACAACAGTGGAAGAGGAATTGTCTGTCGAGGTACATCAGACACATCCTTTAGCTTCTCAGAGCTCTTTTCTGTGAAAATAAAATGTTTTGTGTAACTCCCATAGTCCTTTAAACCCTCTTCCCTTCCCAGGGCAACCAATGATGATGGCTCCAAGCTCCTGCTCTAACATTCAAGGGGGGCCCAGGGGAGAGCGAGGCCAGGGAGCAAGACAGAAAAGACAGAGGCGGGAAGCCAGGGGCAGGGAAGGACAAAAGGCAAAGGCTGAGCTACCTATCAAGAAAACCAGATCCACTCTGCTCAGAACATCCCCTCCTTGGCAGACTCTTAGTGAGAGTTATTAGTTAACTGGAGACTGACAGTGGGACTAATTAGCCAGTCACCCCCTACTACTTGACTATGCTACTGAGGGAAAGAACCAAAATCCATTTCCCCAACCCCTATCCACTGCCAGGAAAAGCAGCTGTGGGAGAGCTGCTGACCAGAGCAACTCAGGGCAGCAAGCAAACTTACCTGCTGCCAGCAGCAGAGGAGACTCAGGGGAACGAGTCCTATGAAGGCAACAAAAGCAGTGTTACACAGAGAGGAGCTGAAGGAAGGGGAAGCACAGAGCTAACATGGGACTTACAGGGCTGGGGGAGACTCCTCTGCAGGTACAGCTAGGAAATCCCAGAGGAAGATGGCATCTCCAACACTGATGACATGCCGCTGGTCTGGGGTGAAGGCCACCTGGCACACAGGCTCTGAGTGGCCAATGTACACCTGGGAGAGAAAGTGTCATGAATTCCATCATCACTCTGTCAAAGAGGAGACTGTGGCTGCCACACTGTGGCTCCCTGCAAGCATGCATGCATGCATGCATGCATCCATCCATCCATCCTCAGGGAAGGCTCCTCAGCAGAGGATCATCACAGAGAGCAGCAGCACGCAGAGCTCAAACCCAGGGGTCAGCTCAAACATGCTGGCCCAACCCACACATCTGCTACTTTCTTCTCCAGGGATCCAGAAATGCTTTATCTGATGGATCAGGGAACAGCAGCCTCCTTCCCTCCCCAAGTGCAGTACCTGGAAGTTGATGTTGAAGCGCATCTGGTAGTCCCACACTTTGATAACCTTGGCGCCAGCAGTGAGCAGGTACCTGGCATCCTTACTCAGTGCCAAGGAAGAACAGGACAATTTGTGCACAGGGGACACCTGAGGACAGGGCACAGCACCAGCAGCATTAACTCTTGCTATCAACAAGTTACACATTTCTTTGGCAACAAGAAATAACAGGTCAGTTGGATGAAAATGAGGGAAATGCTTTTGGCCTCTGGTGAAGTTTAAAGCAGGAGACAGAGATGCCCTGAGAAAGGTCTGCATTCGCTTCCCAGTCCTTCTGATTCTCCAGGAGTGTGGAGATCACTGAACACACCGTGGTCTGGACAGATCCACTACAATGCAGTCAGATTTCAAAATATAAGTGGGTCACTTGGGTATTTCACTAGCCCATCTGTGAGATAAGTTAACTCGCCCCCCTATCACCAGCCCACTGCAGTGTAATAGTACAGGTTCATGTCCTTATGCTTCAGCAAGAGGAGAGGAGCGTGGCAGTACAGAAAACAAGGACAAACTCAGGCTCACCCTAACCAACACCACACAATGATGCTAACCACTCATGTTTTACATGGAAGCCCTCAGGATGAGCTCTTCTCTCACACAGCCACCTGAAGTGCCCAAAGCCCACACGAGGTGATCCCCCAGATATGAATTTCTTAGTGCCCTACCTCTCGCACCAGCCGTCCTGTTTTTGCATCAAGCACAAGGATTTTGTTGGAAGAAGTGGACACCAGAAGCTCTCCTTGCAACACAGGAGCAAAGCAGATTCTCACTGCAGAGTCCAAGGCCGTACTGTTCAAATCAAGGATGCTGATGTCTACCCTCAGCAGCTGTGAAACAAGAAGCTGCTGAAGAAATATCCTGGAGCAAGCACTGGGAGAGACTCAGGAACAGCTGCTGGGCAGGCACTGGGGCTGCTCTGGTGGCTGTCCTAACAGAAGGCTACAGAGTTCCCCACACCCCTTCTTGTGCTCCAGCTGGACATCCCACAAGGGGCTGCAGGGCAAAATCAACATCCCCACTGCCCACTACTGCTCTTCAAATGATCTTTCTAGAGGGGAGTGAAGCTGAGAAGCAGCAGCAGACTTGGCTGTTTCCAGCTCACAGAGTGGAAAACTAAGCTGTAAGCATCTGAGTAAGCACCTGCTGTGCTGGGGAGGCCCTCCACAATGCTCTGCCCAACTCTTGACCTATCTCACTGGTTTAATCTATGGGAATTTTCTTCCCCGACACTGCAGGGAGCCTGCTGGTACCTCATCCAGAGAGCAGGCCTCCATCACGGTCACAACGTACTTGGAGGGCCCCACGAAGGCCAGGAGGCGACTGTCCCCACTGAGCACCAAAGCATCAGGACCACTGCCAGCATCCTGGGCCACCACGTTACCTGAGGGCCACAGCAAGACAGAGGGTGAGGAGAGGAGCAAATGTCATTCTGCAGCACGTTGTGATGGTGCTGCTAACTGCTACCTGCAGCTCCTGCCTCTGGGTCAGCCCTGGGGTAATGCTCTGGCCTGAGAAAGGAGCAACCTCTGTTGAGGAAGAAGCTACTAATTTTATCTGCTTCATCCACACCACACAGCAAACCACCTCCAAGACAAGGCTCATAGCCTGACTGAACATGTGGTGCTTTCAGAGCGCAGAGCAAGGAATAAAATTGTTTTTTTCTTTTTTCTTTTTTCTTTTTTTTTTAAGCCTTATTAGAAGCAGTGACAAGTTGCTACAGATGTGAGCTCTCAGCTGCAACCTCGATGTCTGAACCCCGCGCAGAGCAAACCCCAGCACACCAACTTCAGCCCAATGGGCAGACAAACCCAAAGGTCAAAAAATGACAAAAATCAGAGCAATTCCCTGTATGTATTCCACCACCAGAATTCTACTGTTATGTCCCTGGAGCATGGCCAAGCAGTGAGCATGGTTTCCAAGCCAAAACTCAAACATTGCAGCACTGGCATCAAATTTTGGGGATTCTGGACAAATTCCCTCATCTCTCAGCTCCTGTTCTTTCTCTGCATACTTCAACTTCACACCCACAGGGGCAGGAGCTCTTTGTACAATGCACTGTACAGTGGAGCTCCCCTTCCCTGCCCAAGCTTCCCAGTGCTGCTTATTTCAAGGAATAAACACAAATGATGCAGCTTTCTGAATGGGCTGAGCCCGGTCTGATGCCTGCACTACCAAAAAGACTGCAGGGGTAAAATGAAAAAGGTAACCCAGAACCCCGAGGACTTACCCAGGACTCTCAGGACCTGGCTTTTCTGTGCCACACAGCTGTAAAGAGCTAGAGTTCCCTGCAAACAGGAGCTGAACATGAAGTTGCCATCTGGAGAAAAGGTGAGCCCAGCAATCCGAGTGCGGTGCTGCCTGGCAGAAGGAGGAAAAAGTAAAACAGCTGAGGACCAAAAAAGCCACAGAAAAGTGCAGCAACATCAAGTGCAACAATGTGAAGAACCCAGGGGAGAGAATAACTGGGGACAAGCAGAGAACCCCAGCATGTCTATGCCTACAGCAGTGCAGGGCTGCTGCTGGATGGGATCAGCTCCCCCCGCTTTGGAGCATCCCACCTCCCACACTGAGGTACACAACAGCTCCATGTTCATCCAGTCTCTAGGAGAACCCCTTTCCTACCACCAGCAGCTGTCACAGGGCACACAAAGCACTCGGTGCTGCTGCAGGCTGGACTTCCACCATCCCAGGCTACGTACGTCTGATCAACTGGTACATGAGAACTGGCAAGCCCCAGAAAAGCAACCTTCCCACCTCCACAGCTACCAGTGCACCTTTTGCCACAACACCCACCATTAGAGCCCTGCCTGCACCAGCGCAGCTCTCACCACTTACTTGTGCTCTGCCAAGAGGTCGGAGGCAGTCAAGCTGAAGGTCCGCACCACGCCGCTGTCGAAGCCACAGGCGAGGATCCGCTGGGTGGGGTGGAAGGACACGGCACACGGCATCTCATCAGCAGCTGTGAAGTCGTACAGCTGCAGGGAAAACAGCACGGGCACAAAGCTGTAAGGAGCTGCACCGGGCAGCCACACTGAATGGCCTCAGAGCTCCACCACAATGGTCCCACAACGGAACTCTGACCATTCCTGCTTGCAACTAAAGCCCAACGAAGTCTTTGGGCTTTTAGATAAAGCCCTGGGGAAGTGTGGTTTGTGTTAAAAGCAAGATTCACAAGGTGAAGGAAAAGAAAACAAATTAGACTATTTTGTTTAATTACACCTTCAGCAGCTAAGACCAAATTACACATTAATCTAAGAGCCCGAGAACTCCAGGCTTCAGAAGGATTTCTTGCCTAGGGTACACCCTGTGCTCCAAGGAGGACATTTAAGAGCTCTTACACCACAAAGCTCTGATAACTCAGCTAAGCAGAACCTGGGCAGATGATTAATAAACACAAAATCCCCAGCAACTCTCATCTACCCCACCTGCTGCATGGACACGAGGTCCCACACCCGGATGGTGTTATCTCGAGACACCGTCGCCATCTGCTTCCAAATTCCCTCCACTGAGAAGGCCAAGATGGAATCCTCGTGGGAGCGCATCAGGGTGCTGTAACCCCGGGACTGGATGTCCAGGTAGCCCAGATTCCTGGCTGTGGTCGTGCACAGGACTTTGTGGCCGTCAGGGCTGATGCAGACAGAGCTCACCGGTGCCTCGTGCTCTGGGGGAGGACACAGCAGTCAGCACAGCCCCACAGCAGAAGCACGGTGCCTGGAGCACAGCTGCAGAGCCAGATGCATACTTGGGAAAGTAATGCACGTAGGAATAAACTTCCCACGTGATCTGAAGATTGAGTGCTTGCAGGCTTGTGCTCAGTGACAAATTAGTCCCTGCCCTTTCTAGCAGTCCCTGGGCTCTGCTGTTATGGTGACTGTTTCAAAAAGAGTGAAGAACAGCTTGACTTCTCCCCTAATTTTTCATGCACGGATGAGCTGTGGGTACAAGGGCATGGAAATCAAGATGCACTGCCTGTTCTCCCCCAGGCTCTCCTGCCTCGTCCCTAGGAGTTACAAGAATGAGCAGGAATAAACAGTCACTCAAGTAAAAACACTTCCAAGACAGTCACCCCCAGTGACAGCAGGCAGAAAGAACGCCCTCGTTCACGAGAGGTACTTTAGGAGACATCAGAGCAGAGGCTTTGCTTCCCAGCAGCAGGCTGATGCACTGTGGAGGTGGGTGCTCCCTGCTCCCTGCTCTGCTCACCTGCTTCGAGGACAACAGCTGAGAAGTCCAGCGGCCACAGCCGCAGGTAGCCATCTGCTGAGCCCGTGGCACAAAGGGTTGAGGAGATGCTGATACTGTTTATAGCAATCCCAGGGCCTGGAAAAAACAATCACAGCACTTAGTTGTATACTGATAGAAACACGAAAACTCAAACGGAGGGTTCTCCCATCCAAGAGCTGCACCAGCAGCCAGAAATCCCACTGTGAAGGACTGCACCTCTGAAAGGTCCCAGTCACCCCCGTCATCTTCCAGCACTTCCTACCATCAGCACAGCTCTGTTTACTCTTGCCAGGCACAGAAAAGCCACTTTTTAAACCCTGCCATACTTTTGGCTTGCAAAAGACTTCATGGCAAGGTGAAGTGTCTGATATTCAAAACTTCCATCCCTGTGTCTCAAATCCTCTCTGCAGCGTCTGACAGGTAGAGGTGATGAAAGCAGCTGATGTTTAGATGTCAGTATGTAGTCTATGGTCACAGAACCAAAGGCAGCCAACACTGCTGCCACTGAGATACCCAGGGACATCACTTCATCTCCAGGCTGTGTTCTCACCCACAAAGCAGGGACTAAAGTTCTGTGCTTCCCAAAGAGGCACGCTGTAGGTTAATTAGCTCCATTTGCCAAAGCAAAACATGCACCAAGTCTTAAGATAGAGGAGCAGAGACACTTGAAAGTGAATTCTTCCTGCTGTTAAAATTAATGGATGAGCTGAAAGCTGTACTATTTAGAATACAGCATCAAAGATTTCCCCAAATGCTTCACACAGGCCGAGTAATGAAAAAAAATACCAGAATTCATCCTTTCATTGCTTCTCTTTGCTTTTCCACATCACTACATTAAGATTCTCATCAGCAAATTAAGACCCCCGTTTCATGTTTCTAAAAGCAGTGTTTCTCTGAAAGTGCAATCAGCATTGAAAACGCTCAAATTCTTTCTTAGGACGATGCTTTGCTGCACTACTTGCAGTGCTTATGGGGAAAACAGCAAGCTAGCAATGACCTAATCAACCCCAAACAAGCTTCAGCAGCAGGCAGACAGCTGCTTTATGCTACCAGGGGTCGGATCCATGATGCCCCTGCCCACCAACCTGCCCCATCCTGCAGCTGTGCAGGCAGCAGCCGCCGCGCACTCCGCACACAGACGTTCTTGTAGTCCACCTCCAGGACGTGGCCACTCCTGCTGCAGACAAAGCTGGAAAGGAGAAGGACACGTGCTCCAGTTCCTCAGGGTTAAGAGGAACCATAGGATGTGCCATAGTAAAAATCCAGGTTTATGGGACGTTACTGTGCAGAAGTCCTATAGTAACAATGCAGGTTTAGAGGGGAAGCAAACAATAACCTGTTAAGATGGAAAGCAATTTCATGCTAGGGTGATTTAATGGCCTTTCCATGTGCTATCCACAAACCTACAGCCAAGATGGCAAGAGAGGAATCATTAAGATTGGAAAACATCTCTAAGATCACCAGGTTTAACCCCAACCCATCCCCACTGCTCACATCCCTCAGTGCCACATCCCCATGGTTCTGGAACACCTCCAGAGACAGTGACTCCCCCACTTCCATGGGCAGTAGTGCCACTGCATCCCCATTCTTTCTGAGAAATTGTTCCTAATATCCAACCTGATATCCAATCTGCCAGTCACAGCTTCCTATTTCATCATCTCCTGCTCCTTTAAAATACCAATCAGAAAACAAGCCGAAAGCTCAGCACAGACTTCAGTGAGAACCCTCAGCCTGGGACACAGCCATCAGGGAGGGCAGGAGCACAGCTTGGTCCGCTTGGAGCTGCGTGTGGTAGCAGCAAAGGTCTGCTCTGATAATTAAAATAAAGCACTAAAACAAAAAGGCGACCTGGTCGTATCTCAGAGGATTTGCACCGCACCACTGCCACCGCCAGCAGAAAGCAAACCACAAGCCTCAGGTCACTGCACATGGCAACACATCCATGTGGCAAGGGCGAGGACTCATTGCTTGCATTTTACAGAAGCTCTCTGAGGAAGCAGAGCCTGCTGAGGAGGGCAGAAGCTCCCACAGCTCCAGGGGTACCCAAGCACGGTGCCACAGGGGACAGGAGAAGGCTGCAATCTTACAGCGCGCGGTCGTCGGGCTCACGTGCAGCTGAGTGCCCCTCCTCAAAGGCCAGGTCAGTGAACTCCAGCGCGTGGTACTCGCCCAGGTTGACAGGACAGGAGCGCAGCGCTCCGTTCCGCACTCGCCACAGCCTCACGCTGTCCCGGCCGCATGACACCATCCTGTCACAAGAGAGATGGGGTAAGGAATGGAAAAGGATCAAATCTTGCTCCTGCAAACCCAGATCGTGGAAGCACAGCACGGTTGGGTTGGAAGGGACCTCACAGGCCAACTGATTCCATGCTGTGGGCTGTGCCCCCCTCAGCTCAGTTGCCCATCCGTGACCACGGGCATCTCCAGGGATGGGCACCCACAGCTCTGGGTGGCACTGCCAGCACCTCACTGCCCTCTGAGTAAAGAGCTTCCTCCTAATATCTAACCCCATTTTCCTCACTTCTAGTTGAAAGCCCTCCCCTCTTATCCCATCACTACGAGGCCATATAAAAAGTTGCTCTCCATCCGGTTCAAAAGCTCCCTTCGAACGGCTGCAGCGCCTTGAGTGCTCCACAGCCATACCCAAACTGGCTCTGCCCACATGGTTTCTTTGCACCCTACCTGGTATCATCAAAAAAAGCAATCTTCAAGGTCTGGATGTCCACATCCGTGTGTGCTCTGGCCAGCACCAGCACCTCTCCACCACGGGTCACCTGGGCAGTGTTCCACACAACCACCATCTGAAGGGAGACAGCAGAGCAGCTGAAATATGGAAACCTTGGCAGAGGAAGAATTTTTCAGCAGAGCAGAACAGCTGCACAGCCTGGGGACTGCTCTGGAGCTGGTAAGAAAACTGAAGGAGGGAAAAATCTTCTGATGCAGAGGGCTCAGGACAGTCCAAGAAGCTCAGCAAAGCTTCACTGCAGTGTGTTTGCCTGGCAACTGCAATTACAGGTCCTAAATCTGGGGCTACCTGGCACTGGGGCTCAAATTCGGGAAAGAAAATACACAAACTCGGCTTTCTGAGTTGGAAAAGCTGCAGCATGGCTGAGATGTTCTATGAGAGCTGGAAATAGCAAGCCTGCTGCCCTCCTTCTTGTAGCATGCTGCTCAGCTCCAGTGTTGCTTGCCTATGGTGCCAAGTCATGTGGCAAAGCAGTGATAGTGCCTGTGGGTCTCAGGGTATGCTCAGAGCCTCTCCACCTCACGCAGTGGCCCCTGCAGCTCTCCAAGCATGGGGATGGACAGAGATCACCCAAAGCCAAGGGGACAACCAGTGAGGACAGGCAGGTGACTGAACGCTCTGCTTTCAGAAAACAGTAAGGCTGGACCCAACACAGCCTGCAGCATCACCCCAGCAGTGCTCCTGGGCAGCCCATGCGCAGCCCTCCAGCTGAGGGTCTCCAGCTCGGCTGTGGAGCACTGTTTTATGCTGGGATAAAGCTCGAGCAATCGGCTGTTTGTTTTCTTCCTGCAGGCAGTCAGCAGTGGCACAGCTAATTGCTGGGAGCTGCCAATAAGGGATTGTTGGGTGAAAACAGTTGCACTGATAAAGCCCCAAAAAACAGCTTTATTTTTGACTACTACATGTGGGATCTGCGTCATCCTCTAGCTACATCAGTGGGTGGCAGTTTCAGCACCCAGCAACCTTCCAGCACACAATGTCTGCAATGCCCAGAATGGAAGGATTAAACCCAGCATCTGTTTGCTCGCCCTCCACGCTACAAAAGATGTATTTTGGGTTTCAGACAGTGCCCAATCTCCCATTTCAATTCCCACTCCTCCACTACGTGCTTGCAGGCGTTCCAGCACAAGGTGCTGCACAAGCTCAGCTCAGTCCCTCAGCCAGGCAATGGTGTGCATTAGTTTGCAGCGATCCCCAGAGGACAGAAGAAGAATCTTCCAGGCCTGGCTGTCAGCTGGAAGCTAGTGAGCCCATAGCAGTGCTCTGCCTGCACGGCAGCTGTAGGATCTGAAGGAACAGCCCTCTCACACCGCTTGCTCAGCAGAGCAGGGAAAACAGCAAAAAACCTAATTCTACTTCTCACCGTTTTGCCATGTCGATCCTTTCCAACGCCACAGAGAACGGCCCCACTGTAGGAAAAGCTGCAAGAACAGGGGGGAAACCTGGTGAGGGGCTGCACCTCACATCCCAATGCAACTCAGCTGGGAATCAAAGCAGGTAAGTGCAGGATGCGGGTAGACAGTGAGTGCTGAGAGGTGAGCTGCCAGCAGATCAGCTGTGCTGGGAGAGCTGCCAGCGGGCCTGCTGAGAAATGCAGGCTGATGGAGAGCTGTAATTCACCCCTGCTTTATCACACAGCAATAGCACGGAAAAGCTGCCATTCTGCAACACCTGCCATTTGTAATTACGGGTCCTAAATACCGAGGCTGCCTGGTGATTGGGCTCAAATTTGGAAAAGAAGAGGAATACACGCTTTCTGGGTTGCACTGGGGCTGAGAACGCATCCCCTCCAGGGCTGGCATGTACCTGAGAGACAGCATGGCCCGCATGTGGGTTTGGAACACAGCCAGGCAGCTGCCTTTGGGGAAATCCCATAGGCGCAGCACACCCAGGGGACCTTCCTGCGCCGAGGCCAGCAGGGTGCTGCTCCCATTGAACGCCAACGCCGACACCTGTGGGACATCAGAGAGCTGGGATGGGAGCAGCTGGGAGCGACTGCGTGCCTTTGGAAGGAAAGCACGTCTACCTTATCCGTGTGCCCAGTGAAGAACCTCTGCTCGCCAGTCTGAATCTGCAGGGTTACTATCACTGCGTGGCAGGGGTACACCACTGCAGAGTTGTTCTGAGCCCACAGCGCCTGCAGGAGAGAAACAAGAGGGCAGGTGAGATGTCACAGTGACCCCAGGTTGGAGGCAATGGTCTCAAATACGCAGGAGATCTAAATGGCTCCCATCATTTCTGATTTCTGCCACTGTAACAGCAGAATAGCCGTGCACAAACACAGCCTCACACCCAGGTCATTTTTCCCAACACAAACGTTCCAGAAGCGTGGTGCTTGTCGGCTCTTTACTCCCCTGAGAAAGCAGCACGGGGTTACAGATAAGCTCACACAGACACCCAGGTACTGACCCACTTTGTGCTGCAGCCTCCAAAGCCAATCACCTTCCTCAGCTTCAGGATCGGATCCGGTAAGAAGCTCTGGAAAAAAAAAGCCAGAGGAGGATGATGGCAGCTCAGCCACTGCTCTGTCATGGTGCTCTGACTGCTGAGCCCCTCCGTCCCCATTTCTTGGCTCTGTGTAGCACTGGGACATCTCTGCTTTCTATCCAAGGGACGGCCTTTGTTATCCCAAGAGAAGTCAGATTTGGAAGGCAGAGGGGCACCGCCTTACCCTGCAGCGAGAGGCTCTCCCACTGGCTGGTGCGTCTGCTCCTGGGTCCTTCCTGTGCACGCCCTGTGCAGATGGGTAACAACACAAGTGCCTTAGTGTCAGTGCATTCAAACACAGCATCTTCCTTTCAAGATACATAGATAGGAGTTGAAAAAGAATGGACAGCCAAAAAAAAAAAAAAAACCCAGTAAAAGCATTCTGTAGCATTAACTGAAACTCCAGCCTGAAGCTTGTGTTCCATCCATGGTTTCTGCAGGGCTCAAAGCCATCAGCCACAAGTGTCCCTTGGGAGCCCAGAGACATCCCCAGCAATGTTAGCCCCACAGCAGCGTCAGGGCACAGGGGCAGGGCTGGGGAAAGTACCCAGGGCCCCATGTGCTCAGCACAGTCTGGGCAGAAGGTGCAGGGGAAAGATCAGTGTCTGGCAAAACCCAGTGCTGCTGGGTGAACACATGGCTCACAGGGAGCCCTGACGCATGCAGGAAGCAAAAGCTCGTGTTCCAAGCAGCAGAGCTCCTCTCCTCTTGACCAAAGTGTCCCACCATCAAAGCCTCCAAAAAGGGAGGAACAGTAAGGAGAATCACAACCAATGGGAAATGGGGCTGCTGTGTCCTCTGTTTGCTCACTCACCTCCTCTGAGCCTGCACGGGTGGCATGGGCAGCTCGCTCGCCCCTCTGGTGTGCATACACATGGATGCCACCATCACTGACAGCCAGGGACCGCACAGAGTCTCCCATGCCACGCAGCATCCCATCCTCTGCCTCCTGCTCCCCGACACGCAGGGCCTCTGGGGCTGCCAGGTGAACCTCAGGGATGTTTCCTGCAGCTGCAGGGCACCGGTGTGGCATCTGGGAAAGAGCAAAGCCCCCAGCACAGTTCAGCCCTGGGCACAGCTCAGCCCTCCCAGCACCCACTGCAAGGGCAGAGACAGGGGGACACAGGTATCACTCCCAAGTGGCTCTATACCCCACCAAGTCCCTTTAGCTTCCAGTCTTCATTTCCTATCTTTAATTGGAAGAAAAAAGTATCTGCTGCCCAGCTGAGATGGATGGTGAAAGATTATGGAGCCGTTGGCATTTTTGTCCTCTCTGCTCTGTGCTACGCCAGAGTGAACCACTGAGTTATTAATTGTGGGCTTTGGGTCAACAGACCGTGCCCAGATCGGGCTGCAAATGACAAGCAGCAGCTTCTACATTCTAAATACAGAAACTAAAGGAAAAGATGTGGGACAAACACCCTGTAAAGCAGAAAGGAGTCACACCCTCCATCCACAGCACACTTACAGCCTTGGGACTGGTGATGTGCTGGATGAGGGACAGCCGGTCTCGAACTGCTTTGGTGAGCGTCACCGGCTGGGGCAGCTGGCCAAGGGGCTCCTCTGAGTTGTGGCCACCTGGGTGACAAAGGAAAGGGCTGGGCTCTGCCCTGTTAGCTACCTACTGCAGGGAAGGATCATAGAATCATTAAGCTTGGAAAAGACCTCCTTGACCACAAAGTTGAGCCCCAACCCACCCCACTGAGCCACGTCCTTCAGTGCCACATCCCTGTGGTTCTGAAACACTTCCAGGGATGGTGACCTCACCACCTCCCTGGTGCAGCAGTGCCACTGCATCATCACCACTCCTTCTAAGAAAAACTTGTTCCTAATATCCAACCTGAGCCTCCCCTGGGAGCAAAGATGGCCCTCGGCTGCTGATGGAGTCTAGAATGGTGTGGGGATGAATAGCAATGAAAAATCCATCTGGGTCCCCCACTCACTGAAAGTACTACAGCAGATACACAGCAGACATAACACACTTCGGATTTGCTGCCCTGAGTGAGGGGGAGAAGGGAAAGGACTCCGACCCCAGGAGACTCACTGAGGGCTATTTTCTTAATTCTCAATAACAGCTACAAAAGGAGCCCATCACACAGCTCCTTTAGAATTAATCCAATTTCCCAGCAAATGCAGGTACTTCAGCTGACCTATGTCAGTCTCAGCCTTTGGCAGCTCTCCCTGCAAAGAGCTCTGACTGAGCCCCACAAGTGCTACTCAAACATATGCACGGGGCCAGTGTGTCCTCTCTGCTGTCCCACCTGCTGTCCCCAGCCATCCCACCTGCCGCAGGACTGGAGCAGCTCCTCTGGATGGAGTCATATGGCAGACTGGAGCCATCGGGTGGGAACCTGTGCAGAATCAGAAGGTACCATGTAACCAGGACTCCACACAGGCACGCAGGATCTCACAACAGCCTATACCTGGCACAGAAGCCTCTTCCAGGAGCAAGTTGAGCTCACTGCCTCCTATAGGACTCTTCCTTTTGCCCCCCCTGAGCAAATCTGTCATTCCTTGGCCAGCTTTACCCATCCTGTCTGCCCACACCACGTGCAGACCCGTCCCCAGGAGCACAGCTCTGAAGCTGTGTGTGCTGTCAGTACCTGATGTAGTCGTAATGGTCGTGCCATTTTCCTCCCTTGGGCACTGGGAATGCCATGTCCCGTGGCATTGGAGTGGCCCCCTGGCAGGCAGGGCTGGCATGGCGGGCTTCAGAGCGCGTCACACCTGGTGGCACAGGAGACAGAAGGTGACAGAAGGCTCTGCAAGGAGCTGCCTGAAATCAGCCTCCAGCAGGATACGATTCCTCTTCTTTAGGAGCAGCGAAAACATAAAGGCTACAACTGAAGCACTGTAATATCGAACAACAAATGAACCTTTGTACCCTTAAACTCCCAACTTTCAAAGACAACCAAGGCAGACAGACCCCTGGTATCAAGCTATAAACTCCCCAGGGCCAGGATTCACTTCATCTCTACTATTCTTTGTATTTTTGTGTGCTTTTGCTTGGGGCTGTGCTGATTTTCTTCTCTTCCTTCCTTGGTGTAGTTGTAATTTCATAACAGCCTTCACTACATAACAAACCTTAGAAGTTTTTCACTGCATGCAGCACCTCTAAGTCCTACCAGCAGGCCGGTGAGTTTGGGCAGGTTTCCAGCACAAACCAGCAAATCAGAAAAGAAGGTTTTAACTGAGTAACTACCACAGTGAGCAGGTGGATGAAGAAAGAGTGCTGGAAGATATCTGGATTTCAGAGATAAAAAAGCTCAACGACAGAGTCTGTGGGCACAGCCCTGGGAGACCTGAGGTTTGGTAAGAATCACAGAATGGCCAGGGATGAAGGGACCTCAAGGATCACGAAGCTCCAACCCCCTGCCACACGCAGGGCCACCAACCTCCACATTCAATACCAGCCCAGCTGCCCAGGGCCCCATCCAACCTGGCCTTGAACACCTCCAGGGACGGACGGGGCACCCACAGCCTCTCTGGGCAGCTGTTCCAGCACCTCACCGCTCTCTGTAAAGAACTTCCCCCTGACATCCAACCTCAATCTCCCCTCCCTCAACTTCAAACCATTTCCCCTCATCCTGCTGTTATCTCCCCTTTCAAAGTGTTGACTCCCCTCCTGTTTGTGGGCTCCCTTTAGGCACTGAAAGGCTGCAGTGAGGTCACCCCGCAGCCTTCTTCTCTGCAGGCTGAACAAGCCCAGCTCCCTCAGGGTCAAACCTGTCCTCATAGGGGAGGTGCTCCAGTCCCCTGATCATCTTCGTGGCCCTCCTCTGGACCCTCTCCAACAGCTCCCTGTCTTTTTTGTACATGGGGCTCCACACTTGGACACAGTGAGGCTCTTCACTAACTTTGGGAAGATAATGAACTTTTTTCTACTCATTTACTTTTCCACCTAGAAAATGAGATGACACTTTCCTCCAGAAAGGTCAGGAGGCTGCATCCACTGCTGCACATAGAACCTGCTCACATCTCACCAAGCACTTTGCCCCTTCTGCTTCCTATCACTGCTGCACTACAGCCCAGCATTGGTCACAGACACCTTCCCATGCACACAGACTAAGAATTCAAGCTGCTCAGCCAGAGGCAGTGGCCCTGCTGCACTTTGGGCTCTAAAAGCAGCTTTTAGAACGCCGGGGTACAAACCAGGCTTGGCTGAAATCTCACAGGGTCTCAGCTCCCCACCTGGCTCAAACAGCAAGTCGCTCGTGCAGATGTTTTTTACCAGCAGGTTGGAGCACAGCTTGATGCTCTTCAGGTGGCTGTACCTCCGGCTCAGGTAAAGGGAGAGCACATAGCACAGGTCAAGCACCAGGCAGGTCCAGCGTGCGTTGGCAGGGGCTGCTCCCACCAGGTCTGCAGACAAAGAACCTTAACAGGTACAGCAAACTTTGTGCCACGGCCTTTGCAAAGCAGGAGACACGAGGTGGGTGGCACACACACAGCACAGCTGTGCCCCATCCATCCCATCTCCACTCTGCTCCTCCACCCCCACCAGCACACACAGCTGGTTTGGGGCTGCACTGTGGTAGCCTGGCTGCAGCAGTAGAAATGCCACCTCCTCAGTGCACAAAACCTCATAGGGCCCCAACCTCCCAGCTCCACAGAGTCCCTCTGCAGCACGAAGAAAAGAAAAAGCCCCAAACAACCCCACACCTCAAGTGAAAACTTTTGCCTGCTCAACATCTCCCCCATGCTCAACCTCTCAGCTCCCAGCTAGCACAGATGTGAGATAAGAAAACTCACCTCACCCGCTGCTGTGAGCTGCAGGAGGGATGCTGGTCTCCCCCTCAAATCTCCAGCACCCACATCATTCCACTTCCAAACCCCATTGATTTCCTAAGAATTCGCTTTGGCCACTTCTTACCCTGCCTGGAAGCCTTGGCTGCCCCACAGATGAAGGGGAACTGCAGCCACGTGGCCGTGGATTTGAACTCCTTGAACAGGTTGGAGAAGGAGATGCGCACCACCTGGTTCTCCTGGGGACAGATGGGAGCACATCACTCACTTTGCAGGTTTGGGAGGGACCTCAAACCCCCCCCAGCTTCCTTGCAGCCCCCTGTTTGGCACTGGATAGCAGCCCCAGCAGCCCCCAAAGGAGCGCAGGGCTCCATTACCTCCTTAAACCCCTTCTGCAGCTCCCCCCAGGACCCGGTCCCCCCAGGACACCCACCCCACATCCCCACGCACCTCAGTAGCCACATCCAGGTGCACCACGAAGTATTTGCGGGGCAGAGGTCGGAACAGCAGGTAGACATAACGGCCACACAGCCCCAGGGACTGGGAGCCAGTGCGGGGCAGCTGCAGGTAGTTGCTGGCAGGGATGGAGCCCCGGATGCGGTACACCGTGCTCTTCAACGTCTTGTCCTGCAGGAGCACAGCGTGATGGGTTTCTGCTGCCCACCCTGGGTGAGGGCCATCCCCGGTACCTCCGTTACCATCACGGTGGTGACGTCTCCCTCCTTGTGGGAGCGCTTCCATTCCTCCACACGGAAATGCTTGAAGACGTTCAGGTAGGGGCTCTGCCACGCTGTGGGGAGGCGATGCGTGGAGGACACAACGCACAGGGCACCAGGACATCATCGTGACCTCTGTCCCCCCCCCATCCCCAGCGCTGTGTCAACACCCCCACTGTCCCAGCGCCCTCCCGGTGCTCCCCAGCCCCATCCCAACCCCTCCGGCCCCATCCCAATGCTCCCAGCCCTGTCCCGGTGTGTCCCGGTGCCCCCCAAGCACTCCACCCCAGGTCCGTCCCAGCGTATCCCACTGCCCCTGGTACCCCCCAGCCCTGTTCTGGTGTCCTCACACCCCTCCGGGCTCGTCTCGATGTGTCCCAGTGCCCCCAGCCCTATCCCAGCGTGTCTCCGTGTCCCCATTCCACCCCAGCCCTGTCCCACCATGTCCCCATTCCCATCCATCCTTATCTCACTGCATCCTGGTGTCCCCATTCCCCTCCCGATCCCTATCTCACCGCGTATCCATGTCCCCACGCTCCCCCAGCCCTGTCCCAGCACCCCCATCCCCCCGCCCCAGCCCTGTCCCAGCGCCCCCATCCCCCGTCCCCACGGTGTCTCAGCGCCCCCCAGTTCCCCCCAGCCCCGTCCCTCGGCCGCTACCCGCCGCCATGACTCAACCGTCCCGCGCGCCCGCCGCCAATCCGCGCCCGCACGCCGCGAAGCCACGCCCCCTTCGGGATGACGTCACGTGGTGTCCGCCCCCTTCGCCCCCCCCGCGAGGCCTCCGGGCCGATAGGGGGCGCTGCGCTCCGGCAGCTTTCAGCGCACCCACGTGCGACAGTGAGCCCGCGGAAACGGGGACGCGGCAAGGAGCGGGAGCCGGGAGTTAACGGTAACGGCTGTAATGGCGCCGAGACCACGCGTGACCGCCCCGCTCAGAAGGACGGGTCGCCGAAGCCGAAGCGCTGCTGGGCGGCGTGGAGCTCCTGCAGCAGGGTGGAATCCTCCAAGCCGAGCTGCGGGTGAGTTAGGGGAGACAGAACTAAGCGATTAAATGTTCTTTACTCTACCAAACCGTTCCGAGTGGCAAAAGAATTGCGGGATGGGAGCTCCGCGAGACCCACTAGGATTAGCATTGGAAAAGGATCGCCGAGGAACAGCTAATGGGAAACTGAGGCTGTCCCGCCTGCAGCATAGGGCAGAGAGATGTACCAAGCTCACAAGACGGTTAGAACCAGAGCATCTTTCAGACACTGTCCGGCTAGTCCCAGGGTACAGACCCCGAGAGGAGAGAGGAAGATCACTAGGGGAGGGATAGCCTTTCTCCAGCGGAAACCCCACCTGGCTCCCCTGGAGCAGCCAGGACGAGGAGGAAACGGCGGATGCTCGCGGCCCCTTTGGGAGAAGGCAGTGGGACAGATGGGACACGAGTATTGATCAAAGTTCCATTCTCGTCAGATGATTTAGAAAGCTGGAGGAAGATAGTTGAGGATTATCGTAGTGATCCAGTAAGAGTAGCTGGTCGCTTCAATATTTGGTCTTACAGCATAACCCAGACTGGAGTGATAGCCAGCTGCTGTTGGGTTCCATGACTGAGATGGAAAGGGACTCAGTTTTAAAGATGGCACAGGATCTAGCTGAGAATAATATACGGGGAAGGCATGAAGGCATAAAGGATCATTTTCCAAGGCAGGATCCTCACTGGGACCCGGACACTACAGGGGAAGGGATCTTACCAGGAACGGGCGATAAAAGGAATGGAAAGAGCTATCCCCAAGGCAATTAATCGGGCTGCATTATACGCAGGAAGGCAAAGCCTGAAGGAAACTCCTTGAGAATTTCTGGATAGGTGAAGAGACACAATGAGAAAACAAACTTCCCTAGACCCGGCATCAGGAATGGGCGTTCAACAACTTGTATCACTGCTCATAGGAAATTCAGCAGATCAGCACCATTGGGAATGGATTGGCAATTACATACACCTTATAGGCCGCGGTCAAGTGGCCAAGTGGAAAAGATGGAACCATCTGATCAAGTTGTAAATAATAAAGCTTGGCCAAGAGGCTGGGATTCCATGGCCACAGGCACTGCTTCTGGCACTTTTAAGAATTCGGACTAAACCCTGAACCAAGGGAGACCTGAGTCCATTTGAAATCCTTTCTGGAAGACCATACCCTGTGCAGAAGGGTATTTTGGAACAAATTGGTGAGGAACTTTTGAGCAGATATGTAACTAGCTTACAAAAACACTTGAGAAGCGTTGAAAAGGCTGTGCTTAATACTAGAGCACAGGGTCTGGATAGCCCAGTGCACGATGTATTACCTGGAGATGATGTGTATGTTAAATCCCTCTCAGATTCTCCACTGGAACTGCGGTGGGAAGGACCGTACCAAGTACTTCTAACTACTCACACAGCTGCCAAGCTAGAGGGACTGACACCATGGATCCCCTATACCTGACTAAAGAAGGCACCTAGACCCTGATGGGCAGCAGAGAAGAAAGGACCTCTTCAGCTAACGCTTAAGAAGTGTGTGTGATAACCACCCTGCTAGGAATTGCTGTGGCATGGAGGGACAACAGTTACCTGAATGTCACTCAGGCAATGGCCCAGGGTCTCAATTTGACGAACTGCTGGGTTTGTACAGCAATGCCCAGGAATGGAAAAACGGAGCTTCCCTTAATGGGAATTCCCATTCCTTATTCGAATTGGAGCTGGCCATACAAGAAAGGTTGTAAGGAGGATCCGGGGAACTACAGGCCTGTTAGCCTGACCTCGGTTTCAGGGAAGGTTATGGAACAGATTGTCGTGAGGAAGATCATGCGGCATGTGCGGGATGGCCGGGGGATCAGGCCTAGCCAGCATGGGTTCATGAAAGGCAGGTCCTGTTTGACCAACCTGATCTCCTTTTATGATCTAGTGACCCATCTGCTGGATGAGGGAAAGGCTGTTGATGTCGTCTACCTAGACTTCAGCAAAGCCTTTGACACTGTCTCCCACGGTATTCTCCTGCAGAAGCTGGCAGCCCGTGGCTTGGACGGGTACATTGTTGGATGGGTAAGGAACTGGCTGGAGGGCCGGGCTCAGAGAGTGGTGGTGAATGGAGTTAAATCCAGCTGGCGAACGGTCACGAGTGGTGTTCCCCAAGGGTCGGTGCTGGGGCCTGTCCTCTTCAATATCTTTATTGATGACTTGGATGAGGGCATTGAGTGCACCCTCAGTAAGTTCGCAGACGACACCAAATTGGCTGGGAGTGTGGATCTGCCTGGGGGTAGCGAGGCCCTGCAGAGGGATCTGGACAGGCTGGAGAGCTGGGCTGAAGCCAGGGGGGTGAGGTTCAACAAGACCAAATGCCGAACCCTGCACTTTGGCCACAACAACCCCAGGCAGCGCTATAGGCTTGGGGCAGAGTGGCTGGAGGACTGTGTGGAGGAAACGGACCTGGGGGTGTTGATTGATGCTCGGCTGAACATGAGCCGACAGTGTGCCCGGGTGGCCAAGAAGGCTAACGGCATCCTGGCTTGCATCAAAAACAGTGTTACTAGCAGGAATAGGGAGGTCATTGTCCCCCTGTACTCTGCACTGGTGAGGCCGCACCTCGAGTATTGTGTTCAGTTTTGGGCCCCTCATTGCAAGAAAGACATTGAGGCCCTGGAACGTGTTCAGAGGAGGGCTACGAAGCTGGTGAGGGGCCTGGAGCACAGGCCTTATGAGGAGCGGCTGAAGGAGCTGGGATTGTTCAGCCTGGAGAAGAGGAGGCTCAGGGGAGACCTTATAGCTCTCTATAACTTCCTGAAGGGAGGTTGTGGTGAGCTAGGGGTCGGCCTTTTCTCTCGTGTAGACAGCGATAGAACTAGAGGCAATGGTTTCAAACTGCGCCAGGGGAGATTCAGGCTGGACATTAGGAAATATTACTTCTCGGAAAGGGTGGTCAGGCACTGGAATGCACTGCCCAAGGAGGTGGTGGAGTCACCGAACATGGATGTGTTCAAGAGACGTTTGGATGTTGTGTTGAGGGATAGGATTTAGCTGGGGAGTATTGGTGACGGTTGGACTGGATGATCTTTTAGGTCTTTTCCAACCTTGATAATTCTGTGATTCTGTGATATGACAATTTCCAGGTTCAGCCTCTTTCTGGGAATGATACAATATGGTGGAAGGTACCAGAAGGGAGATGCTTGCCGGGACAGTCCGAAACTAAGCTCCCTAGTGGAGAAACATCATGCTGGGAATGACAACCCACCCGTTACCTTCCCCACAAAGCCCAATCCCTGAGCATGTGTGTTATAAGAATAGTACCTTTCCCAGTTACAAATTACAAGCACCATCCGGGGAAGCTTTAGTCCTGGAAAAAGGGCAAGGGGAAGTGAGTGTGGGGGAATTTCAACATTTAAATGCCACCAAATGTCCAGGGGATAACCGATGCCCCCTCCCAGTGGTGACAGCGTTAAACCATAGTTCCTGGTTTGATTTTGGGTGTACCCCTGATGGACTGTGGTGGCTGTGTGGAGATAGACGTGCTAGGAAATCACTGCCACAAAGTTGGAAGGGCACTTGTACACTGGGGGCACTGATACCCTACGTCTCCACACATAACTGTACTCAACCCCCAATAGGAGTTCCGAGAACCCCTGAGAAATTAGTGAAGAGGGCATTAAATCCTTTGGTAGAAAAGCCTGCCAGGTTCCATAACTTTGTCAGATGGTTCATTCCATCTCTTGTGGTAAGTGAACTGGAGAAGGCAATTGTTAATATTTCAGCCACCTTAGAAATAATAGAAAATGCAACTGCTGATGCAATCAAGTCATTACAAATAGAGGTCTCAACGCTTAGTGCTGCAAAATAGAATGGCTCTAGACCTCCTAAAGAGGGAGGAGTTTGTGTGATAATCATTCAGAGCTGTTGTGCTTATGTAGACAGGACTCAAAAAGTCAAGACAGGCCATCTGAGAGCACTCTAGACTGCTTCATTAGGTATCGATGGACGATACCTCGTTTGGGTTTACAGAGTTATGGGAACGGCTCACCAGTTGGTTACCTAATTTTGTGTGGCCAAAGCAACTCTCTGTGGCTTGTATTATTATAATCATTGTGCTCGTTTTAATGTGTATTGCGATGAGATGTGTCTTATGGATATGCAGAACTTCTGGGGATAGTTATGAGGTGCTGTAGTAGGCATTAACCAGGGCTCGGGATGTGACGCGGTAGGACCTCCCCTGCTCTGTGATGGAAATACAACGCACGCTTAAGGGGCATAGATGAAGCAAGATGTGTACTTAAGGAGCTGTCCTGGTATAATAAATGCCATTTGCTGTATCCTCATATTGGTGTCTGTGTTGCAATGGCCCTAGTGAGTGTAGATCGCTAGCCCCCGGCAGATGCGGGAACAACAGTGAGGAATGGAAAAAGCACAAGCTAAGGCAGAAAGTAGAAAGTGGGAGTTATCTCAAAACTTCCCTTTTCCTGAATGGAGTAATCTAGCAAAAGAATTTGCTAGGTTCAAGAAAAAGGGGGTTATAGAGCTTGATTCTGCAAATCACAGGGAAATTGCGTCAGGCATCCCAGAGTGCTGAGATCCCCCCCAGGATCCCCACGAAAAATGAGAATGGTCTCCTCCATGCTCTGCCCTTAGCAGAACCAGCTTAGAGCGACAGGAGAGGAGCAGCCATGGCTGGGGGGCCAAAAGAAATAGCCCATGCTCACATCACTCATGGAAGGATGGGAGTTTGGTGCCCATACTCACCTTTATGGCGTATTTGTAGCACTGCTCTGCCTCCAGCTGCCGCCCTCCCTGCAACACAGCACAGCGGGGAAGGGAGGGGGAAAGGGGAAGAGGGGAGAGGAAGGGGAAGAAGGGAAAGGGAAAGGGAACAGGGAAGGAGTGGGCTTAGGGAGGTCCCAGCAGGCACTGATGAGCAGCAAGGAAGGGCGCTGCTTGTGCCATCTGAGCACTGCAGTGATTGCTACCCCAACCATTTGTAGCCCTGGAATAGACACGGTGTTCTTCAGGCTCCCCCGAGGAGCTGGCTGGGCACTCACCTGCAAGCAGACAAGGGCCAGGTAAGCCCACACTTCAGCATTGCTGTTATTTAGGGCATTGGCTTCAGAGAGAGCATCCTCTGCTTCCACCATCTCTTCCAGCTTGAGTGGAAAAGAAGAGGTGTGAGAAAAGGCAAATAGCATACAGAAATGGCTTCACAACTGAGCAGGCACCTGTTCCAACAGCCAAAAAAATACTACAGGAGGAAACCAACAGATTGGGTACCGACACTTCTGCCTGCAGGAACCAAGCAGTCCATCCCCATCATGAGCTCTCAGGACCTGCTGGCATGCATGTGTCTTTCAAAACATGACTCTGGTCCTGATGCCTCTTCCCACAGAGGCTCTCTAGAGACAGGAGGAGCTGCAGCCAGCTCCCAGGACACCACTCAGCTCCCTTGTGTTGGGGGTCTGCATCTTCATGGGAGGCTTACATTTTGTCCAAAGGGGAAACAAAGGAGTTTGAGTTCCTCTGTTTGGTTCTCTCAGCCAAACCCCTTTGGAGGGAGCAAGGTGTACCCCTGGGAGACACTGCACTGCTGGTGGCAGTGTCTGGGTGTCCTTGGCAGTACTTCAGAGGTGCTGGATTCCTCTGGGCAGGGAAAGCACCGAGATTCCTCACTGCTGACAGCCTGCTCAATCCTTTGTGGTGATGTGCATAAAGTTAAGAATCATTAAATATCCAATTTGGAAGGGCCCCACAAAGATCAAGTCCAACTCTTGGCTCCACGCAGGACCACCCAAAAAAAAATCAAACCCTATGCAGCTCATGTGCAGACAGGCACCTAGGGCAGAGCCCAGGCCCAGATGATGTGCATGCCATGACATCCTGGGGCTGAGGGCTCTGGCAGTGGGACAAAGAGGGGAGGGATGCTGTCTTTGGTGCAGTACTGAGGCTGACTGTTCTATTTTCCACCTCCCATAAAAGCAGCCCAGGGTGCCACCCTGTGACCACGACAGCATACAGCACATGACAGCTTCCAAGAATATCGGTTTCACAGAGTTAAGCACTGAATAAAAGCAAGCCTTGCACACAGAACCAGACACAGCACAGATGATGTGAACTTGGGACCTCACACCTAACAGCACTTACCCTATAGCAGGCGATTCCCACTCCCAGCCATGTGAGACAGGATGCAGAGCTCTTGCAGGCTTGCAGGTAGGTCTGTTTTGCCTTGCCATACTGCCAGGAGAAAGATGATCACACTGTTCTCTGCATCCCCTCCATACAGCCTTTCACCTCAGGAATTTGCCCAACACCTCATCCCTGCTGGGCCTCAGACACCTCACTGCTGGGAAGCTGAGAGCTTTTCCACTGCCCCAAAGCTCTATGCTGCCAGGAATTAATGCAGTAATGTAAAATACACCCTCATCAATACAATTTGAGTCTCAGCAGCACCCTGAGACTTGAATCTGGCACAAAGGAGTAGGGGTTGCTCCATGCTCCAAAGACTGCAGTACTCCATAATGTTTTACTGTACTGCTGCATCTCAGCTCTAGCTACAGGTAATGGTGTTCTGGACCTGGGATCTGGCATCTACTGGTACTTGCTTTGTGAAAAATGCCTTACTTCCACTCCTGCATGGCTCCTCACCTCTTTGTCTTCCAGGTAGATGGAGCCCAGGTGCAGATAGACAAAATGCATGTCTGCAGCATCCTCCACAAAACTGACAGTTCGCTCATAGCACTCCTTTGCTTCCTGCAAGTCTCTCCTCAGGTAGCACAGGTGTCCCTTCTGAGCCCAGACATCGGGATTCTGTGCACACAAAGCCAAGAGTGAGACGTGGCTTGGAGACAGGCAGCAGAGAGACCTGGAGGAGGACCCCTGTAATCAGCAGAAGGGGGGAACTGACAGGTATTTGATGAGAGCAGGACAGTCTCTACGTATGGAATAAAAATCAAGTCAGCAGGCTGTCTGCATAACACCAGCAATGAAAGCACCCTCCAGCCTTCCCTGCAGGATATCCTGGCCCATGCAAGGCTCCCAGGTACCATGGGTATGCAGGTAGCATTTGGAGATGGCAACTTTAAAGCCTCTGCACCTTCCATTCAACCCGACTCTGAAAAGCTGCCTTCTCTCTCTGCTGAATAGCGACCTTGTTCCCCACGAAACAGGGGCTGACTCACAACGTAGGGAAAAAGGATCAGGATATACATGTTCAAAGGGAAAAGAAAAGCAGACAATGCAGAAGAGGAGTCCTCACTCAGAAACGCTGCCTGTCTGTATGGGGAAGATGACAGACAGCGAATAATACGCTGGGTAATGAGGAGGGCAGCGCTGCAGCCACAGCCTGGGGTGGTTAATTAGCTGTGATTGTCCTCCCCCAGAGAAACTGCTGCAGATTAATATTAGAATTGCTCAAGTGGAAATGAAACATGGACTCTAGGTTCACACACACACACAGACAACACAGGTGGAGTCTGCTGCAGCGTTTAGCCTGTCTGCTACTTTGGGTCAGCATCCTGCACCTACAAACACAGAGGATTACCAGGAAGTCAATCCTAATGGCTTCACAGAGATATTCTTCACATTTGGAGAACTCTTCCTTCAGCAAGCATGTCCGGGCCAACGTCAGGTAGTAAGCACTGGAAGGGCCTCCCTGCTGGCTCAGCAGCTCATGGGCAAGTGCCATGCGAACAAACTGCAAAGGAATGGCACAGCAGCATGGCTGGGGGAGCAGGCAAAGCACAGGCATCCCCAGGAGGACACTGCTCCTGCCCTGAGTGCTCTTCAAGGAGGACTGTCTTGCTCTTGTTTGACTTCCACAAACAGGAGACGAGAGTTTGGTTTTTTTCTTCCTCAGCTTTGAAAATTTACTTCCCGTTACTTTTAGGTCTGTTTTGCTTTAAGCAGCTCTTTCTGCCACGTAAAATGAAAGCAGACAGCTTAATATGGCAGTCAGAGAAGTGTCACAGAGATGGCTGTGAGGAACAGGGACATCCCACAAGTGACACAAAAATTGCTCTGACATAAGCAAATGTCTGAAAAAAGAAAGGAGTACTGCTGTATTGGAAGCATCACAATAAATGCTTCTCATCTCTGGATGTACAGAGGGCACCCCTGCACTGTCTGGCTTGGCTGCTCCCTCCACACCCATGCAGTCCCAGAGCCCTGTCTCCCTGAGGTGTCTTCATTCCCAAGCAACACTTTGATCTGAACACTCTGCCTGGCCATGGGTTTGCCTTTCTGGGCAGTGCTTTTGCTGCTGGAGTAGCCTCAGCGTGTTCTTTAAGTCCAAGAGGGGCCTTTGCTGGAGCTTGCCAGTTTGGTAGTAACACAGGGAAGGAAACTGCAAATCCCTTCCCTCCCTTCACTCTTTGTTGAACTGACCTGGATGGCATTGAATTTCATCAGGAATTCCACTGCCTTCATGAAGATTGTGCAAGGAGGTTCCCTGTGTCCTGAAACAGGGGATGGACCTGTAAGAAAACACATCTCCATCAGTCCCAAACTGAAACAAGAGCAGGGCTGAGTCCCTAGCAGGGACAGAGGAATCCCAGTGACACAGTGTAAAACGCAGAAGATGGCATGGGAGGCTCAAACAGCTATTATTAACTCGGCATTTTCTCCTGAAGGGCCTCTGTTTTTATGGATATGAGAACAGAACAGCCCAGTGGAGCCATAAGGCCCCAGCACTGCCATCTCTTTGCCACCCAGGGGAGAGCAGAGCTTTGCTGCAGATTTCCCAGCTAAGGGGAAAGAACGAGGCTTGATGTCTCACCTTGGCATCAGGATGGCCACAGCCCGCTGCTCCCAAGTTATTTCCCTCCCTGCTTCTTGCATAAAGCCATCTCCCAGCCCCGGGCTCTCCATCCCACAACCAGTTTACCACTCCCTGACCTTCCGAGGTTCTCTCTGATGCTGGAGCCTCTTCCTCAGGTGCCACAGAAGCTAGGGCAGGCTCCTCCCCTGTCTCTGGCAGCTTGGTGGCTGAGCCATCTGGAACCCCATCTGCAATGAGACCCCCAGCAGCCATTAGGTGCAAGCAAAAGAGTTTGCCCTAAACTGGGGCAGAGCTCCAAAGAAATGGGAGAAAATACACAAGAATCATCAGATTTCCATAAATAGGATGAAAATAGCTTGCAAGAGGTAATACCTGGCTCCGGAGTCTCGAGTACAAGATTATCATATGAAGCTAGAAACAGATAAAAATAAGGCAATATCCCCTCCTCTGGCATATGACACTGGATGCCTACCTGCCTGTCTGCAGTGTTTGCTTGGAGCGGTGATAATGTCAAAAACAAAGCTAATCAATATTCTCCACAGCCTTGCCAAATATTTAGGACTTGGGACAGAAAGCCCTGGCTTGGGGTGAAGCTGGATTCACAGAGGCCCCAGAGGAGGCCTTCAGCTCAGAACTGCCTCTGAGCAGCTGTTCTGTTCTTTTTGAATTGGTCAGACAGTACATTCCAAGCTGTATTGGAAAATCACAGCAACAGCTTTCATGAAAGCTAAACCTGGACAAACATAAATTACACCAGTCACAGTGGCAGCCCTACCCTTCCAAACCTTGAAAGGTGCATTCGCTCTCCCCAGTCACTGGGTTACTGCCCACACATCTATTTATCACCACTGGGCTGGGCCAGAAAAATAAATGCAAAGGCTGGTCCTTCTCTTAGGCTCTGGATAAGATCAGCTGTATACCTGCATTTCAGCCTCAGCATTTAAGGCTGTGTACTTGCCACTGCTGTCTCTGGCGCAGTTCACAGTGTGTTCAAGTTCACAACCCACCACTGTGTCCTTCACCCATTGTATTTCTCCTCTTTGGTCTCACTGTTCTGCCCTGAGCCCCCTCACTGTGGTATAAAGGCACCTCCTGGTGTTGCTAGGAATTACCTGGCAAGAGCTGTTCTGGGCTTGGACTGGAAGACCTGACAGACGTAGCACTGATTTGCTTTCTCCCTTTCCCAGAGATGCTTCTCTCCCTGGCCTGCTGTGCTTGGAGTTTCTTCTTGGCTTCACGGAAGGCCATTTCTGCCTGAATATAATTATTCTGCAGCTCACAGAACAAACCTATCAAATACAGAAATAGCAGCATGAGCAGAAATCTAGCCCTCAGTAAAATCTTCCTCTTAGACCTCAGATTACAGCAGTGGGGAGGAGCAGCAGGAGAAGCAGCAAGGCTCAGCTCTACAGGAATGCTTTTAGCACACAAGCTGGCTTGCTTTTGTACCTGAAAGTGTCCAGGCTACAACACTGGATGGCTCCAAGCAACAAGCATCCTCAAAGAAAATCTCTGCCTCTTCATAGTGCTGCAGCATGACTGCCACGATCCCACAGAGCAGCAAGCTGGGGATAGGAACAGCTCCTCGTCAGCAGCATGCAGGACACCCATCACCTTCCCACCCTCTGGGAGCACACAGCACCTTCTCACGTGATGTGGGTTCAGAGAAAGAGCCTCCCGGAAGCATTCCTGGGCTTTGAGGGAGTCCTCGAGCAGGAGGCAGAATGCCCCATAGTCCAGCCAGTACTGGATGTTGTGCTGGTCCTGAGCTATCCTCTGGACACAAGAGATCAACACTGGTGGGCTCCTGCCATCAAGCTCAGCACACACAATGCACTGAGAAGACAGCTCTGCTGCAATCATAGGTTTGCTTGGCTGAGTTTAGTGACTATTAAGCCCTTGTCTATCACATTCTAGGGTTTCCCTTAATTGGGATCACACTGAGCTTCCTCTAAGCCTCCTTCACCTATCAGGATCTTCCAGCTTAAGCTGGCCTTCTCTTAGCCACCTGATTGAGAACCCAGTGCCCCCAGTGCTGACCCAGCGTGCCTTTTGGACTGGCTCATCCCATTTCCATTGGCCTTGAAACTGAAGACTCCAGCGACCTGGCCAGCTGCTGCCTCACATCCTCCAGAGAGCAGCATCTCCCTAGGAAATCCCTCACACATTCGGAGTGAGTATCCTGCTCATGTTCACCTCCTCCCCAGTGGTGGTCTGGCTGCCATCCCAGATACATGGAATGGGGACAGGGAGGGACAGGGTCTCCTTTACCTGCTGGTGGTAGAGCGATGCCAGCTTGTAGTCCTTGTTGACTTCAGCTTCACGAGCAAAAAGCCAGAGCTGCTCATCAGTCATGCGGATTCGAGGAGCAGGAGGAGAAGCTTCTTCATACAGTAGCTGGTAAGAAGTGAGAGAGTTAGCCCTAGCCAGGGTAAAAAGGAGGGTATGAACACTTTGTGTGATCTCATGGCAGTAGCAGACCCCAGCCCAACACTACATGGAGAACACCTTGGCACAGATAGGGCTGGGTGAGTTGGAAAGCTGTTCCAGCCTCCAGCTGTTGGGGGCATAGCCTTGAAGTCCTGTGAAGCCATACCATCCTCAGGCACTTTAACCACACGTGGAAGGGTTAACACCCATCATCTGCAGTTGTGGCAAATAAAAGTATCCCTGACTTTCTGCTTTGAGGTGTCACTAGTGACCTCAACTCAAACTGGAAGGCTCTGCCTTGGGTGTGGGGGGTAGCAGATGGCAGAGACCCAGCCACCCTCACCATGAGCCAGCTACAGCAGCTGTTACCAGCTGTATTTCACAAGTTTCACTGTCTGGATTTCACAGCAATTGGATATGGATGCACCAGATCCTGCCTCTGCATGTGGCTCAGGGCCCATACGTGATAACTGCAGCAAATGGAAGTACAAGCCTGCAGGTGTCTTGAAGGCAAAGGTACCTTCACTAGCAACGGTGTCAAGCTCTGGATTCACAGTGAAGCTGTATCCCAAATTACCCATCCCAGCCAGTGTTTCTCCCTACCTGGTTCAGGGCAACATGCATCTGATCCACAAGGTACACATACAGCTCACTGAGAAATGCTTGGAACTCCTCCTGGGTCTCAAATGCTGTGGTCTTCAGGTATTTTTCCCTCACAATCTTCACTACAGCATACTGTGGAGACATGTAACACTTGAACATGGCAGGTCCCCTGAAAGCTCCATAATCATAACAATACAGAGCCATAACATGGATTGTCATAGAGAATATCCTGAGTTGGAAGGGACCCACAAAGATCATGGAGTCTAACTCCAACTGTCTGAAGCTCCACCTTAGTTCTAAGGAAGAAATCCAGCACTTAATAAAGGTAAAAAGCAAAACAAAACAAGCAGGGATGAATTCCTTTCCCACCTCTCTGCCCTTGCTTTCCTGACACACAGGTACCCCTTTGAGGACATATGAAGAGACCCCTTCTCCCTTGGGAAGGCTGAGAGTGTGCAAAGCAGTCAGTTTTGTCTTCATTGGGATACTATATGGGGCAAATGGGTGTGATCAGCTTTGCAACCTTCCTCTGATGACAGGAAAAGTTATCCTGGTACATGACCAAAGCAGCCTGCTCTGTCAGGAAAAAACTGGCCTTCCCCACATCTAAGCAACAGCCTTGGGTGACCAGGAAGGGATTCTGTAGCAACACATCGTGCTAAGTTATCACTGTGGAGCAGCAGTTCCTCACTGAGAAACTGCCAGGACAAAACGAGCAGGGAAGTGAAACAGCACAATGGATCCCTGCCTTCAGCTGTTCCTTAAAAGCAAAATATTTCCCAGAGCTATTGAGCTCAAAGTTGAGCTGACGCATCTGTTCCTCCAGGGTTTGATGGTCTGTTGCTCCTTGGTCTGGCGGCTGCTTTCCAAACAGCTCATGACATTCACTTAGGATGGCAACAGCAATGCTTGTGATGTGCTTGTGATAATCTTCCACAGCCTAGGAAATAGAGAACATCAAGAAGTAAATAAGTAATCAGATTTCAAAAGTCACTTATGCCATCAACCTTGAAATGTGTTTTATTTGCCAGAGCCCACGCCTCCCATTAACTCCACCTGACTCAAGTTGCAATTAGTCTGTCACACAGCCTTTCCTGTCCATGCCTCAAGGCTGAAAAAAATATCTGCATGTAGATACAGAAGTGTTCCTTCATAATTAGATATTGTTCCTGCTACATTTTTCAATCAGAATCCACTGTCTCAGTCTTCGTTGTCTCTTCTGTAGCAATATAACTGTCTGCAAATAAACTGTATCTCATTTGCTGAGAGCCCTTTAAAGCCACAGGCCAGTCCCCCCCCCACCAGAAGGACCTCTAATATCCATAATCTCAGTGGTAGAAGCTTCCATGCATGGCAATAATCACAGCGTATCACTTTGTGCACTCCAAACAGTCCAGCAAAAATCAATTCTGCAGCAGTACTGGGGTCAGCTACTGAAGTATTGCTTTGTACCCCACTGTTGCTTTGAATTTCCCATCAGCCAGGGGCCATCTGAGGACATGCTCCTTCAATGGCTGTCCTGTACTTACAGAAAACCAGCCAGCGTTCTCTGATCATTTTCTGGAGTCGGGAAGTTGAACATGCAAAAGTCCTCAAAAAAAAAAAAAATAATAATTCTGGGGGACCTGAGCGTGGCTGGGGCTGATTCTGTTCATATTTGTCTGGGCCTGAAGAAATACACAGAATAGTCTGAGGCAAGAAACTTGTTGGCAAAAAAAACAGTTGGGACTGCCCAGAGACAAACAGCTCTGGTACCTCTCTCCTCAGCATCATTCACTTTCAAAACACTCCCACACTGCTGCTTTCTTCTCTGCTGTTTCTAGATCTCTCTCTTTTTAAGGCCTGCGAATCAAGTAACAGCCCAGAAATTATTTCCCAAGGCATAATACTACAAAGATAACACATCCTGAAGTTTTCTGCATGCTTCCTGTGCAAATCTCATCTGTGTGTTGCTGCAGGGCTCAGACTGAAGATGAAAATCTCTAAAGTGAGAGGGATGAAGACAGAATGAGGTGGCAGAGTGTTGATGAGGCCATAGGCTCCTGCACGTACCTTCTTGGCTCCTCCAGTCCGGGGAGGCAGCGGAGGGCGAGGGGGAATCATCTCCTTGACCCTGTGAAGACAGAAGGGATCAGCCTGACACCCTGTCAGCAGTGCTTGGTTATCTCAAGCACAGCCAACCTGCAGAGTGAGAGCTGCAGGCTGTCACGTCCCAGAGACACCTTACAGGGAGCAAGGTGCAAGAAACTGAAGGTCAGACCAAGAATGAGGGGTAAAGACCACAGCACCCATATTCAATGCTTGCAGCTCATCATACTGCCTTGAGAGAACTAGCTACCGCTTCACTCCCTGCTGATGATTACACTCCACAGGGATTAGATGGGATTTATTTAGTTATTTTCATCAGGCTTGATGGACCCGTCACACAAAAAACTACTGTAAAACTTCAGCCCAGTGGGTAGGGTTAATATTTGTTATTGCTGGCAATCAAAACCACTCTCCTACAGAAGATGATCTTCTCATCAGGTTGTTATTCTTTTAACTCATAACCTCCTGGGTTATGAGTTCTGCCAGAACACCTGCAGGAAAGGTAGCAAAGCTCTGAAGGTAGGAAAGCTCTAAAGAATGTTATCATGGTAAACCTGGGCCATCCCACCCACCACGTCCTGGCGTGCACCACGCAGCTGTGGCACCTCATCCCTTGGCCATGCACTGACATTGTATCACTCCTGTCTGTAACACCACTAGGGTTACAATGACCTCCCAGATACTGGCCAAAGGTCCTTAGGACTGCCACTAAGACTGTACTGAAACCCTTAGAGTGAAAACAGTCTAAATTCACTGGGATTTTATCAAGATTTCCTGTTTGCTGGCACTAGAGGACCTTCAGTCCTTAGAACACAATTCTGACCACCAAAAAAGCTGTCACCTCCTTGTGTTGGCTCCCACACAATCAGCAAAGCAAACTGCTTCCCCCACACCAAAACTAAATCCTGTAACTCTTCTGCCAGCTTACACAGCTTCCGGGCAGCTGACTTCCCCAGGTTCAGGTCTCTGACCACTTCTCTGTATACTCAGAGATCCAAAAGGTTTCAGTGAGGAGAGACTCAACTCTCACCTCACCCACGCGAACGGTGATGCCACAGCCTTTGCTTCTGTCCCGATGGACCTGTCATCCCCCATCAGCTGCTTTTGCCCATGAGCCTCAACAGGGGGCCTGAAGCACAGCTGCAAAATAACCCTCAGAAAGCTGCTGCTCCTGCTGGTCCCTCATCCCACGCAGGACGTATCCCCACAAGACACGAATACAGTCATCTAACTCCGCATGAGGCTGCTGTAGGTCTTGTGGGAAGATGCCAGGTCTGTGGAAAGCACTGTGACCATAAGCAGCAACATGTCCTTTTCCTTCTTTTGCACACCCTGCCGTGCTTTCTGATCCTCTTGTTCTGCAGTGCCTCCCTGCAGAGATCTGGCACCACTCCTTGGGAAGCTACTGAGCCTGAACAATGCGGTGCCCACACTCACAGTCCCACTTCAGAAGAGCTCCCATCACTGCCGTGCTACCTCTGCTCGTGGCACAAAGGAGAACCAAACTGCTTCAAACTTCAAGATGAGAAAAAGAAAACCGAGCACAACAGCAGCTGAAGCAAAGTAAGCGAGCAGAAGCAGAGGCTGACAGGAAACTTTGGATGCAGTCCAAGAAAGGGAGTTGTGGTTTGCTAACGAGCTGCTTATTCAAACCACCTTCCAGGAAATAAGGGGAAAAAATAAAACAACAACAAAAAAGCGTAACTGCTGAGTACGTGTGCCAGGACACGTGTATGTGTCATCAGCTGAAGCCCCCCGAGAAAGAACCCTCTCTGCCACTCAGATCTGATTTTCCAGGCTTCCCATCCACAGCTGCACACAAGGCAGGAGAGCAAAGAGGAATTACACTGCATTTCTGCAAGCTGCAGTAGAGTAGGAAGCAAATAAAAAAGCTCAGGGGAAAGTCTACTGTAAGAGAGGCTCATTTTCCTCAAACCTGTCTTCTTGGAAGACAGCAGGCAGAACAAAAGACAATACACATACTTCCTGTTGAAAGAATGGCTGCTGCTGTGTGGTTTCTGCTCATATTTCTGGCTGAAAGAGATATACTGCCTGTGCATGATATGGTTTATTCATTTGCTGTATTTTCTCTTTTTTATCCAATAAATTATACATGCTAGGTCTTCCCTAGGTAGCACCACAGCAGGACTACCGCTCTGTGGACAGGAAGCAACTGCCTTAAATTAAACACACAGTGAAAGCCTCAAAGCCTCAGAGATGAGAGCACAGCTCTAAAGCAGAAGAGTATGAAAACCAGAGCCCAGGAAAGGATAGAAAGTTGTGAGAAAATTTAAGAAAAACAACAGAATGCAATTCTGAAGCTGGGGCAGTGCTACCTTGTGCAGTCCACTGGTGGCTAGCCCCAGACAAGCTGAACATTATGTGCAAGAGGCAAGCACAGGGGGATTGATGGGAAACAAAGCCTGGACAGGAACACAGATACTGTTGTGCAGATATGTCAGCTCAGATGAATGCAACTGTTTTCCAAACCCAGGCAATGCCACTGCTGAAGCAGTGTGATGGCCCTGTCCTCCTGATTTCAGTGGGCGTTGGATGAAGCCTTCAACTGTTGCTTGCGGAGTACTTCAAAGGGTAGGCACCCTGTACAGCATGGTTTGTGTCCTGCAGAATTGAGCTATCAGCTCCAGAGTTATAGCATGTCTTTACACACCTTTTGGTGAGCTCCTCTTGCAGTCGTTTGGGTACCAAAGCCTTGTCCAGCTTTATCTCCATCACCAGGAATGTTCCTGCTTCAACATATTGCTGTGAAGATAAACATAGCACAACACTGAGAGAGCAATCTCAAGACATTACTGACAAGATGAAAAACTGAACATTTAGCTAGAGATGTTCAGCAAATCCTTTTTAAACTGCAGAGATCCTGCTTGCTTTAGAACTTGCACTCAAAAATGATTTACAGTAGAAAAATTCACCTTTAGAAGTCAGTCTAGGAGAAAAAAAAAAAAGAACACCCAGCCGATCAGTTTGCTTGGAAAATGAATACGCATTCTACATATTTTGAGAAAGAAATCACAAAAAGGAAGAAACCCTTCTAAATAATGCCTAATTATTTATAGAGGCCTGATACTAGACTTTCCTCCAGCTGGATGTTGCTGGAAGAACTCCAGGACAGCATCTGTGTAAAACATCCCTTGTCTCCAGCTCACTCTTAAATAATTTAATTACGTGAAAGGTGTGAGACACTGATGCAGTGATGGTCTAGCAGTCTTTTCTTCTCTTTGGACATACAAAATTACCTTTCCATCAAGGCTGAGAGATGTGACACTTGCAGCTTCTTCAGCAACATCTGACAACTGGATTTTTGGTGCATTGGACGTCTATTGAAAAGCAAGAAAAGACTTCTCAATTTCAGATCCAAACCTCATGCCCTCATAAATTTAGGATGTGATCATGTTGTACATTTCAGATTCAGTTCAGATAGCATTTACTAAAATTTCAAGGTAGTGAGCATCCCTCAGCTGGCTAAGGCAGTGCAGCATTTGTCCCCAATTCTGATTACCTCTGATATAGAAAAGGACCAAGTGTGTTGCAATATGCATCTCTAGACCTCACCCTTCTGTTGAATTCCTGTTCTCTGGTCATCTTCTCCTTATCTTCTCTCTGGGCCTTACTGGGAACATCTCTGGAAAGAGAGGAACTTGTTCCTGGGGTCCCTGATCCCTCTTTAATCAGACTGATCTGTGGACGGAGATCCCGCAGAACGCTCCGCTGTCTTTTAGTCTGAAGGGGGTAGAGGGTGGAAAGAAAAGACAGAAGTGAGGGAATCAAAGGACAAGGCATTCTTTTGCCTCAACCTTTCACATCACAGAACACAGACAGAGTCTAAATACATTAAGAAACTCTGCAACCCCATCCTCTTCCCACAGGCAGTTAGTTGCCTGCGCTCAAGGCCAGCTGATACCACACAGCTGTACAACCTCAGGTCTGACTGCTAAGAAAAGAGCTGCTTGAGAAAGCCTCACTGCAATCTCCTTGCTCAAAGGCTGCAATTTCACTGGGGCGCTGTCCCTGGGTTCTTGTATGAGCTCAATCCTTGGTCTGCCTCACAGGCATGGACTTGCCTGGTGATGTGAACTGCCAGAAGCAGTGGCTACCCACCCCAGGTCTGCCCTGCATTGTGTTCTGGGTACCCACCCCAGCCTGCCCTGGGGTGACTCAGCTCCCAGCCTGCTTTCCCGAGCAGAGTAATTTCCCTGACAAACCTGCAACTTGCTGGGACCAGGTTTTTCACTCTGCCTGTTTACACACTGTGTGAGCACCCAGGCAGGGCTCCCTCCCAGCTGTCAGCGTTATAGGAGTTGGGCCAGCAAGAGCTGAGCCCTGTGGCAGGTTCTGCTTTTTCCCCCAGCAGCTGGCACCCAGCAGCAGCAGGGAGGCATGGAGATGGGCTGTAGTTCCCCCAGCTCCCATGGCATGGGCAGCTAGCACTAAGGGAATGTGGGCAGTGAAAGCAAGCTGTGCATCTGCCCTCCTGAAACAAGCTCAGGTTTGTTTCAGGAGTACTGTGGGAAAACAGAGATGTAACTGTCACTTTTAGTAACAAGGTGGGGGGGGGGAAGCTAAAGACAAATAAACCTCCACGAGCTACAGCTGAAAGAGCTCCAGCGACAGCTTTTCTGGTTGTTGCCTGGGGTAACGCTATCCTTTTAGAGCCACTGTTTGCTCTTCCCAGCAAAGCAGTTCATTTGTCCGTGTTCCTGAGTGGGGAGTGAGATCAGCTCTTCTTACTCAGCTGCTGACAGAGAAGGGAGTGCACTGAGATCCAGAGCCTCCCCCAACCCTAAACCTGCTCACCCACATTCAACAATCACCTGTCTTTGAGAAGGGCTGCACCCAGCAGTTTTGTGTCATTGGTCTCCAGCGCCAGAAGAACAGTGAGCTTTCAGAGCTGGCCTTTGAGCACCTTTCTGCCCATCCTTCCTGCTCCCAGACACCACGCTGCTCACCCTGCCTGCACCCATCCTGCACAAGCAGCCACAGAGGTGGCACAGAGCCTGGCTGTTTCACCAGCTCTCACCTTCTCAAGCACCTCACTGTCCTGGTAGGCAAAGACACGAAAAGCTCCTCGGATCTGCTTCACGCCAGGGCACAGCAAAGGCATCATGTTGACATATGCCACACCATGGAAGAAAATCTGCCTGTCCTCATCTCCCTGGAAACACAGATCAAGGCACTGAGATACTGAACAGATTGTTATTCTCTTAAGGAAACAAGGTCACCGATCCCATTAAGAAAAGGCCATGCAGCAAAGCAAAGCACCTGACAAGCCAGGGGCTCTGTCACTGGTACACAGCCAAGATGACATAGACAAAAACACTGGAGTCATTCGATACGCAGAATATCAATTTTGTTCCAACCCCAGCAGGGCAGCTGCTCTCTCCAGTGACCACACCATGCCACTCCTCAGCGCAGCCTTGTCCTGATACGGCTGCCAAATTACCAACCACCTGGTTAGGAACCCAAATGATCCTACCAGAGCTGCGAGCATCTCAGGTTTGATACAAGTCAGGTAGCTACAGAGGCCTGAGTGCCTAGGCCAGCAGCAGACAGGGTAAAGTGAAGTATCTCTGTCATAGCTGCAAAATGCTGGCACCGGTGGGCAATGAATGAGATTTACACCAACTTACATGACTCTGCCCTTGAACATATTAGGGACTCTCACAGAATCAGCTGTCAGGAGCAGAACCATTAGCAAAGGAGTTCTTTCTTTGTTATGTCACTTCAGTTTAGGTGCAAAAGCATATCTTATTTACACCCACAGAAAGCAGGCATGAATTTCTTCAAGATGCTCAAAAAAACCCAAAACCAAAACAACACTGGCTGAAGATAAGCTTAATGAATTACTTCACTTCTCAAGAAGTGTCCCCTCCCTGACCCTTTTCCACCAAGCTACATGCCTGTAAGCTTTTAGGAAAAAAATCTCACCCTCCTTTGTTTATTTAGCAGCTCTATAAGGCTGATTAAACCCTTCACAAAGCCTCCAGCCCTCTGACTTGCTTTGGCTGGTTCAAGGCTGGTTTTGGTGTAACAAAGGCATGGAAAAAAGTACTCAATGACACAACGCTGCTCCACAAGCCATAGCAACATGTCCCTCCTCACTTTTACCTTGTCAGCTTTGCTGGTTTTCCCTTTGCTGGACGAGGTCACCGGCATCCTGCAGACCTCCACAGGCCAGTACTGGCACTCTGCAATGCGCTTCTTCAGGCTGAATACAGAGGAAGGCACTGAGAATTTGCAGAACCCAAGCTCTCCCCAGTTAGCCACGCTGCCCTCCCTTCTGTCCCAGCAGTCCCAAAGCTCCCCACCTGGCTTTACACTGCCCCACTCCCACGACAGAGCAACCAGCATTGCACCACTGAAAGATATGTACTTTAGGAAGACCTGGGACATGTTCCTTTCCATCCACTGCTATATGCATTTATGGCACTACCAGCTACAACGTGACTGTGAGAGCAACACACACAGTTTCTCTCCCCTGGTGACATCAGAATTGAAGCAAAAAAAAAGGAAAAAAAGAAACATGATTAACGTTAGTATAAATCCAAAGTGGATCCCAGGCTGAGGAGTATGTATGTATGTGGTGAGAAGGGGAACAAAACCCCAACAGACAGAAAGGTATATTTCCACATGAGAAATTCCTTGGCTCTGAAATGCATAGCCATGGTAAAGCTGAGGCCAAGAACGTTGCAGGAGTCAAAGAGAAGTGGGATGCCTATCCTGATCTTGAGCATACCTAGAGCTATTAAAAGTTCTGTTTATCCAATAAAAAAGCAACTTAAGAGTGCCCATGTAGAGTGAAAGGATTTTAATATATTGGGAATTCAACAAAACTCAATTAGCAGCTAAGAGGAAAGCTGTGTGGGTTCACCATGACTGTCCCCTCCCTTCAAACCTTCAGGTGACAGTGTGAAGAGGTCATGGGAGGGAACACAGCCATCATTAAGTGTTTGCACTGCAGAAGGAACAGTAACCAGCTCCAACTGCTGGCAGCACAAGAGAGTATTTACAGCCTGAAGACAGCAACTACAGCCAATTCATCTTCTCCCACTGTTGCAGAGCTAAGTTGCTGCCAGCAATTAAAGGCAGTTAAAGTGCTCTCTTGCTACCAGCACCTCCAGCCAGCAGACAGCACAGGAGATGTATGGCCACATAAGAGGTCTAAGAATGTTTGCGCATTGCTTCTCACTGCCCAAGATAGGTCAACTAAGTGCATTCTTGAGCAGTTTCCCTCATCACTCAGTGCTGGGAGGTTCTTGTGCCCCTTACATGAGTACTGCAGCAGGATCCAGGTAACAGCGTCTTTCTGTGTCCCATATGATTCTCTTCATGCTTTCTGCCTGGATCCTAAACTTCCTGTCCTGGGAGACGTAGTATATGGTCAGGAGCAGTATATTGCCAGGAGAGCGAATTCCATAGCCTGCATCATCCCCACATCACCTCTCTAAAATGTTCCCTGGGATAGAACATGACTCAGAGAGGTGACCCCCTCACCCAACATGGGATACCCCAGCAGAGTAAGTTAGCAGCCACAGCACTAGGAGCTTGGCTCACAAAGAGGCAGTACAAAGCCTCAGCCCAGCAGTGAGACCAGGCTTGCCACATGCACCCCTGGGAGCTCTACTGCAGTGTGTTTGCATGCCTGTGGTAAGACTGTGTGCCTGCTGGCTTGCAGAACCACCTCCATACCCAGACACTGCACAGAGCTGACCACCCACCTTCCCCCCCTCCTCCTGTAACGACTCTCATCAGTGCCTTCAGGAAGGCCTGGTGGTTCTTTTCCAGCCAGAACACTGCCAGCCTTTCCTCACCTCTGTCTTGTTGAGCTCTCCATCCTCATCCTCATAAGGACCACCAAGAATGAAGGAGTTGGGTATGTTCAGAGCACCAGGGGCCACGATATTAGCAAGAGACCATTTTTTGGGTCGGGGTAATGGTTCTTTTTCACCACCAAGCTTCAGGATGCCATTCATGAAGAGTAAGGGAACTTCTTTCTAAAGAGACATGAGAATGAAAAGACTTTTGCTTCCAACATGAGCAAGAGCAAGTGCCAGCTGCTCCAAGCTGTGCTTAACAAAGCAAGGAAGCAGTGCAGGGGCCTGGCTTGAAGAACACACTCCACCATATGCATACAAAGAAGGGAGAAAAAAATCATGGCGTGACTGCCAGTTTCAACCCAAATCTTACCATGCAATCTTTTATCTATGGTAAAGAAACACCAGGACTGTACCCCCATGGGCCTGCTCATCTGTTCCGTGGTGGGGGACAACAACCTGCTCTGCAGCAGCCAACACCCACCTAGTTGTGCCAGGACCCAACCTCACCTTCCCAACTGCTGGCACTTGCAAGCAAGCCATGTAGTTTTGCGACGGTCCAGTGGGAACAAACACTTCAGGGACAGAATAAGCTGCCTCCAGCGTGACACTCAGCAAGTTACCATCTGAAAGCTGACTTGCAGAAAGGAGGGGCTTTCTGGTGCACACAGACACCTCAAGAGCACACTGCGGGGAAAAATGATTTAAAAAACAGCTAATGATTAGGCAGGTATAATTCTCTGCTCTTCAGGGAGAAGCAAGCAGAAACCCAAAACTAGAATGTATAATGTTATCTTACTCCTCACTTCAGATGTTAAAGAAAACAGGCTGGCACAAGCAAGGAATTGCATGGTCAGTCTTTCCTATGTCCAAATTGTGATATTTGTGTGTTCACATCAGAGCCTACAGGAGGCAAAGCATTTGTATAGTCAGGATCTCTGACAGAGAAAGGAAAAAGAACACCAGGGATAGAAAACAATGCTCATGATTCAGAGCATGTGAAAGCTGTGGCCGTACCTCAGCTCTGCCCTATCTCCATGCAGTGTGTACAGTCATTAGCTACCTGCCAGACCCCGGATGGGTGCTGCACAATGAAAAGCCAGCTGTTCAGCATTTGTCATCATCTTTCCTCCCTAATGGGTGGCCCCATGCCTCGCTTGTTACATCATTTAAATACAGGAGTGCAAATGCAGTACCAATCCACCTTCTTCACTCATGGTGGTAAGTAGATGGAGACTCAGGAGCAAAGTTAGACATTTTTCCAGTCTCTTACTTCATTCCCTGTTTTATTCACTGGGTACTTTTCAATCTGCTGAATGAATGAGGGCCTTGCAGGAAAGGCAGTTGGAGGTTGTGCAATAATAGACTGTGAAACATTTTATTCATAGAAAGGAAGACTAATGAAGTCGGGCAGGTAATCCTACCTTTGCCTTTTTTTGATTTTTCACTATGTTTTCTATCTTGAATATTTTTTTCCAAGGCAATTTGGTAGCTGCACACATTAGCATTTCCTAGCATGACCTCACCTATCATAAGTGCCTTGGGACAGACGTCAATGGGAGTACAAAAAGCCTCCAAGCTTTTAATATATAGGGCTGTAATATATCTGTGACGAGCTAGGTGGCTGAGTAATGCTCATCTGCCCCATTAAAAAGCAGCAGAGAGCCGAATGAGCAAAGGAACAGTTCCAAATTCCACATACCTTGGCCTCCGGGTGAAGGCTTTCTGATGGAGAGGTAGACGCTGCATACAAAGGAGCCAAGACCGTAAATGAACACTGTCCTGAGAAGAACCAGCAAAGAGGAAAGCATGCAGTGAGACCCTTTGCAGAAAACCACAGCCTTAAAGTTGTACTGCTACAACTCCTAAAGCTGAGCTGCTGCTGCCATCCCATCTCCCCTTTAGCCCCAGCTTTCTAAAGACTAAGCAGACAATTTTTGTCAGGAGGAGGTTATTTATGATGAGGAGTTTATGAGCAAAGATCAGCAGTGCCAGGGAACAGGAAGCATTTACAGAAGCTGTGGAAGTCCATGTTGTACCTTGTAGCAGAGGTAGAAGGTCCAACACAGCTTGGCCAAGTGGCATAGTCTTCTCCTCCCTCCGTTTCTTCTCCTTCTGCAACACTTCTATCACTGTCACTATAGAGAAAAATAGACAGGAGCTGGCAGTGTTTCTCAGACAGCTTCAGCGAAGTTTGGAGCAGTAAGTTCTGGCAGGGGCTGGAAAGAGTCTGTGTCAGCTCCAGCACGTGCTCCTGTATCACCTCACATGGCTGACAAGAAGAGTGAAGCCAAAGGGCCAAGCCAACATGAAAGGGGATTCTTCCAGCTGGCACAGAGGAGAACAGAAGGGCTGAAATTCCCCCACTGCTGCTGCTTAAGTGCTATTCCTGAACATGTAACTCCTGCAGCAAGAAGGCAGAGCGCAGCAGCTGACAGCACCACCTCCACCCCTCCACGGAGTGAGAATCTGCATCAGGTACTTACAGAGTACAGGTTTTTGTGCAATGCTGACCCAAGAGGTGGGCCCGTCACTGCTGTATTCAAAGCTGGTTGTGAAGTTATAGTTGGCTGTCCCGTTTGGTGAGACATCAGTCTTGGAGGATTCTCCCAGGATCACCCCATTGTACTCCACACGAACCACTGTAATCGACGTGTCTCTTTTGATACTTTTCTATGAAACACAGACAGATAGCAGATAAAGCAGTTGGTCTGCAACAGAACAAAGTTACCTCTGCGAGGGACAGAGCACATTGGTGAGACTCTGGTTGTTCCACTGCAAGAATGGGGAAGAAGCACAGATCACAGCTGTGTTGAGACCTGTCTTTAGGAAGGCCATTTCCTGCTCCATCACACTGTGATGCCTCAGGGATTAAGAAGGGGATGAAAGTCATATCTAAAGCATATCCAAAAATATCCCACTGATACAGCACTTCCAGGAAGGCTGGGATTTTTGTTGTGTCTTAAGGAGGTTGTCTCTGAGCTGCATGGCTGAGCTCACCTATCTGTGTAATCACATGGCTGCAGCAAGCCCAGAAATCAAGTCAGGGCTCCAGCAAGCTCTTTGGGAAGCTCTGGAACATGCTGCTAGGCCAGCATTGCACAGAGATGAAGAGGTCGAAGTTTTAACACGTCTCCACAAAAGGCCAAAAACACAGGTGAACAGGCATGGTGACAGCACAGCAACTCACAGCCACACACCCAGACAGCCCTGTGCAGCAGGCACTTCCACTGCAGGACAAGGAAGAGATGAGACAGCAGCTACAGGAGGAGCTCCCTGCAGGAGAAACACAGTTCCCTCTTCCATCCAGAGAAGAGTGGCCACCCTCCGTGCATGCAGGGACCATTGCACCCAAACTGAGTGTTTCTTTCATCCTCAGCAGCAAGGATGCCTAACCTGCAGGGGCTGGGCCCTGAGCTCCTGCTCTCCATGTCACTGGGTTAATTAGTTCCATGTTGGCTTTTGAAAAAAATGAGACTTCATTCACTTGGTTTTAATTTTCCATTGTGCTGACCATCTCCTTGAGCGTGCATTATGTGGAAGGCTGAACAGAAGAATCCAATTAACCTTTCCCATTAATTATCTTATTCTCCTCTCATTCTTTTCTACAACTCTAATTAAACAGATTTCATGTTAAACATAGTCGGACCTTTTCCATATTATTGCTATTACTGTATATTTGTAAGCCTCCCCCCTTTAGCCATAGCCTCTACTAAGACAAAGCAATATACCAGACACAATCAGACCACTGGTCTATTATTTTCAGCATGGTTTCCTTCCTCTTAACCTTCTAATTCTCACCTAAAGTGCTGTTTGTACACCTAACAGTGTAAGAGGGACTCAAATACTGCAACAGTAATACACACATATATATACATATATATATATATATTTTTTTTTTAGATGCTTTTGATTTGCTTTTTCTATCTGCTGCAAGAGCTGAGGTAGGGATTTCCATTTCTCTGCTTGCAGCTGTAGCAGAGCAACAAGCATTTCCTCCTAAATGCCAGTTCCTCTAGAAGAGTTGAAGAACAGCTGGGCTTATCACACAGCACATGGAAAACACAGTAGTTATGTATTAGTCTGAATTAGGTCAGTCTTGCACTGCAACTGCACGGGAGTCACCACCTTTTGAAATCTAGACCCACTTCATTGATTTCAACTCAATTTAACACTGTGGTAGCTGGGCTGAAAATCTGCCTTTATAACCCAGGACAGGTCTTTTTAGGCTTATTTGTCTCATCAAATAGTTTTCACTGTGATTTCCTTAAAAAAAAAAAGCAGCCATTTACAGACAGCAAGGCAGGCAATGCACAGGGAGACATTTCAAACCAACAAAGCACCACAGCATCTCTGGACTGCTGCTGAGGAGATGTGTTCCCAAATCAAAGAGAAGCACAAGCCTTAGAATCATAGAATCATTCGGGTTGGGGAAGACCTCTCAGATCCCCAGGTCCAACCCCAATCCACCCTACTGCACCCACTGACCAAATCCCTCAGTGCCACGTCCCCATGTTTTCTGAACCCCTCCAGAGATGGTGACACCACCACCTCCCTGGGTAGCAGGGCCACTGTATCACAGCTCTTTCTGAGAATGTTTTTCTTTCCTAATATCCAAACTGAACTTCCCCTGGTGTAAATTAAGGCCATTATTTCTCATCTTTCGGTCTGCATGAGTGAGCCCTCAGTGTGGGTCAGCAGCCAGGAGCCAACAGCCCTCTTTCAGCCCTGCCACCTCACATCTGCTCTAGAGTGGGATCACAGAATGGCTTGGGTTGGAAAGGACCTCAAGGATCATCAAGATCCAACCCCCTGCCACACACAGGACCACCAACCTCCCCATTTAATACCAGCCCAGCTGCCCAGGGCCCCATCCAACCTGGCCTTGAACACCTCCAGGGCTGGACAGGGCATCCACAGCCTCTCTGGGCAGCTGTTCCAGCACCTCACCACCCTCTGTAAAGAACTTCCCCCTGACATCCAGCCTCAATCCTCCCTCCCTCAACTTCAAACCATTTCCCCTCGCCCTGCTGTTATCCACCCTTTCCGAGAGCTGACTCCCCTTCTGTTTGTAGGCTCCCTTTAGGTACTGAAAGGCTGCAATGATTCACCCCTCAGCCTTCTTTTCTCCATGCTGAACAAGCCCAGCTCCCTCAGCCTGTCTTTGTAGTGGAGGTGCTGCAGCCCCCTGCTCATCTCTGGGGCTCCTCTGGCCCCTCTCCAACAGCTCCCTGTCTTTCTCGTCCTGGGGGCTCCAGCCCTGGACGCAGTGCTGCAGACGGGGCCTCACAAGAGCAGAGCAGAGAGGGACGATCACCTCCCTGTCCCTGCTGGCCACCCCTCTGCTGACGGAGCCCAGGATCCCATTTGCTTTCCAAGCTGTAATCGCACACTGCTGGCTCATGCTCAGTTTTTCATCCACCATGACCTTCTCCGCTCAGCTCTCATTGATTAAACCAGCTGAGATATTCCAGAAGAGCTTTACCAGGTCCTGAGCCTTCACCACAGTGATCTGTACCACGTTTTTCGGTGGCGGCAGCGACTCGCCGGGGGCAGACGTTGCTGTGTCAGGAGGGCAGGAGTCCTTGGTGGCAGATGGCCCCGCTGGGCCCTCCATGGCCCTGCAGGAAAAAGGACGAAAGAAACGTGGAAAGGCTTTCTCCTTCAGCTGCGCCAGGAGGGCCTGCCCAGCCTTCTGAGGTGGAGGAGAGACAAGGCGCCCTGCCGACCGCCCAGCCCTCAGCCCAGACCCGCAGCCCACGGGAGGGACAAAGGCAGCAGAGCCCTTCCCAAGACCTCAGTGCGGGCTTCCTGAGGCTCCCGCGGCCCAGCACCCTCAGCGCAGAGCCCGAGGAGCCTGGGGGTGCGGAGCGGCCAAAGAACCGACGTGAGCCCCGGGAGCCGGGCTGGGCGGCGGCGGGACGCGAACCCCGGTCCTCAACTGCCTGGCTTCCCGTAACCACGGCAACCCAGCTTGTCTCGCGAGATTGCCAACGTTCGCGAGATCTTAGCGCAGGGCAGCGTGTGCCAATCTCGGCGCCATCTTGGATGTGGGCAGGCTTTGCTAAGCCCCTGTGGGGTTGGGGACGTCTCCCCAAACCAAATGTCAGCGTGTCCCCAGCGTCCCCAGACTAATCTGCATCCTGTTCCCTGCCCTAGCAGTAGCCATTCTGCCTGCCAGTCACTCAGCCTCACCTGTGGTTGGCCAATGGAGACCCCCAGGCCCCCTGCTCTGTGCCCCTTGGGGTGAGGCAGCGCCCTGCTCTAGGCATGGGTACCCAGGAGCAAAGGGCCAGGACGGCAGGAGAAGGGCAGTCTGCCGTCACCCCGCTGCTTTCCCACATCCCTCCCCATGGTGGTTGGCCCCCTTCCCTGGGAGGTGCTGACCAGAATAGCTTCGCTATCAGATGCCCGCAGGGAAGCCTGGCCTTCTTGGGGCTGACATTTGAGCTCAGCCCTCCCTTGGCAGGAGCAGGACGTTTGCGTGTCCGCCCCACTCACCACCCTGCTCCCAGGGACGGGCGCTGGGACACCCGCAGGGTCTCCTTGGGGAGCTGAGCAACCCCAGAGCCCTGTGTGCTGCAGCAGCATGGCCCAGCGGGGTCGAGGTGCAGCCCGCAAAGCCTCCAAGAAGTCTGCAAAGGAGTCGGCAGCAGCGAGGGCTCCTGACATGGACTCTCTGGGTTTCCAGGCCATGGACAGCAACGTGCCGGGGCTGTCCCACGTCATCCTGCAGAAGCTCAACATGAAGAGCTACGAGGACTACAAGTGAGTGGGAGCAGCCAGGGTGGGCTGTGTGGTGTCACCACCCCCTGTGTCCCCCCCAGCCCCAGCTCCCCTCAGAGCAAAGTGACACGCAGCGCAGGGCTCCTTGTCCCCCAGCCAGCCAGAAATCCTGCAGGCTTAGAGGGAGGACTCCCGCCTGGCTGAGATGGGACAGATCCTTCTCACCTCCTCATGTGTCTGGGCTCCTTCAGGTCTGCCATGGATGGCAGGAAGAAGGGCAGTGACTTTGGCATCCGGACTTACTTCGACATGTTCCAGAAGATGGAGGACACCTTCAAGTTCTGCGCCGAGTGCAAGAAGCTCCCTGATGCCCTCCCCGATCCCAAAAGTCTCAGGCGATGCAAGAGGTATGGAGGAAGCAGTGCAATAGTGTGGGGCTGGATGTCCTCTGGCTCCCAAAAGGGCAAGCTTAGCCCAGGGACCAGGGTCAGGCTGGGGGTGCCAGGCCCATTGCAGGCTCACTTGCCCCCAATAGCAATGCAGCCATTACAGGGTGGCTCAGTGGGCATCATCCTGGCCACCCTCAAAGCTGGGCATGATGCCTCTCTCCTCCTAGATGCCAAAATGTGTACTACTGCAGCGTGGCATGCCAGCGTGCCAACTGGCCTGTGCACAAAAAGTTCTGCAAGAAGCTGAAACTGGTGGCCTTGGACCGGCTGGTGGAATGGCTCATCTTCACAGGTGGGTCAGGGGATTCTGTTCCTCAGATCCAACCCCCGTGCGTGTGTGAGGTCCCTCCTCCTGGCTTTAGTCATCCTATGCTGGCTCTGCCACTATATCCTGCAGCCATGGTGGGGACAGGCAGCCTTGTCCTGCAGGGCCACCACTGAGATGCCACTTTTCTGCCCCCAGGTGACATTCCCTTCCCCACGGAGACCTGGACAAAACCCGCTGGGGATGTGGCAGGCTGGGAGGACTGGTTCTCCATGCAGGAGCAGCTGAAGGAGAAGCTGGACGCTGTCTTGGCTGGGCGCTACATGAGCCTCCTCTGGGCCAATGCAGGCAAGCCACGACCAGAGGAGGGAGAACTGCGTGAGTCTGTCCGGCGCCTCGTCACCGACTTCCACTCACGGCCACTCACCATTGGCCTGGGGCTGCGTCTGTTTGGCATCGATCCCCTTGCCAAGCCTCTCACCATTCACGTGGTGGGGGCATCCCACATTGAGACCCTCAACACCCGGGTGACAGACTATGATGAGCTGGCACGGATGTTCCCGGGCCAGCAGGGCATGGAGGTGGTGATGGTGGGGGTTGATGTGGTAGATGGGCCCATCATGAGGCCCCCCTTGGCCGCATCGGGACCCCCAGGAAGGATCTATCTCAGCAGCTACAAGGGTCTGTACCACGACTTCTGGGAAGACCAAGTGGAGACCAAGCTGGCAGCCCGCCCTGACCTGGTGGTGGGCTTCCACCCAGGTGAGTGCTCAGGATGCAGTGCCTGGGGCTGCTGAGGACTTCAGGAGGTGCCTGGGGCTTGCCATGGCTGTGAACTGAGCCACAATAGGGCCACCACTCACAGTGGGTGACACTCTGAGGTTCAGGCACCGGCAGCATCCAAAGGGTCCCTGTGTTTGGGCTCTGGATCTCAGTTCTGTGGCTCAGCCCAGGACCAGGATCCTGACAGGGAACAGGACCTTTCCTTGCTAAGGGTGCTCAATCCTTCCCACCAGCAGCACTGCAGCAAGATGGGGTCTGTGACACAGAGTGAGGCCATGTTTCATGCTGTGCCAGCTGGGCTCTATGGGGTGAGGAGTACGAGCTGTGTGCCCAACTCACTGTTACATCCCTGCAGGTTTCCACGCCTGCCACGACCTCATGGCAGGCTGGCTGCCCACGCTGCTGCTGCTGAGGGACTACTGCCTGCCCACTCTCTTCACCGTCTACAGGTGAGTCTCTCAGCGTGCCCCCAGCTGGCTTTGGGGATGTCCTTATGGAGAGCACCCCAGCTGAGCAGTCAAGAGTCCTCTTTTTCTCTCCTGGCAGTGAGCAGGAGCTGAAATCCTCACTGCAGATCCTGGTGGAGCTGGAGACGTGCGTCACGGGTTATGCTGCCAACCCCTTTGCCTCACTGCGGCCCGAGCAGGTCTATTCCAGCCCCAACAAGGCACCTGTGTACTGCAGCTCTCACTATATCACCCTGCTGGGGCCAGCCACCTCTCTCAGGGAGCTGGATGGTGATAGCGATGACGACTAGCAGGGAAGGGAGCTGTTTCTATCTGTGCAGCTGGGGGCATCAGGTAGCTGACCCAGCTCAATCTTCTCTGTCCTGCCCTACAAATCCCAATCTCACTGCTGCCTTTCCCAGCCCAGCTGAAGTGTCCAGTGTGTGCCATGTGTGGGGATAGCACAAGCACAGCTCTGCACTGCAGAGCCCAATAAACCACCACCAGGAGCCAGCCACAATGTCTCCAGATTTATTTCCGAAAAGACCAATGTTTTCCCAAAGAAAACACAGGTCTTAGCTTGCACTGGCACCCCTCACACTGACACAGCTCTCAGCTGCAGGGCCTGGGGTCGCCCCTGGCATCCCACGGGGAACCCCAGGAGGTGGCACTGAGCTGTCACTGTCACTCCCATGCCCACCCTCCTGTGCCCAGTGCCTACCTTGCAGGGTGCTGATCGAGCATCACTCCCCAAGCGCTGCAGTACTCAGACTCAAGGGGCTGCACCAGGTGCCAGGATGCCACCATGGCCTGATGCTGCGAGTGTCCCCTCCCAGTGAGCCAGCAGGTCCAGCATGACAATGGTGACAGTGTCCCACCTGGGCACCCACAGTGGCTCAGGGGTACTGGCAACCCCACGGGGCTCCCACGTGCCCTGATGGCAGGTCTCCCCCTTGGGGTCAGCATCTGTCGGAGGAGGGCTGGCATGGAGGAGAGGACAGTCTGGCTGGGGAGGTGGCAAGGTGCAGCAGCACGGTGCGGCATCACTCTGCGCTGGCACGTTCCCGCAGCGCAGGCAGCGTCAGGGTCTCCGGTGCTGACTTCTTGCGGGGCCGAGCTTTGGGGGGGGGCGAGGAAGTCGGGAGCGTCGTCGCTGAGAGGGGTGGAGGGGGCACTGGCGGGGGCCGAGTGAGTGGCTGTGGGCTGCCCCACCTCGCTGACCGAAATGGTGGGGGCCACCAAGCCGATGATCTCGTTGGTGGCCTCCTGCGTCTCTCTCTCGTACCGCCGCACCTCCTCCATCGTCATGCCTGCCGAGCACACACAGGCTCACAGCCACCTTTGGCAACCCCAGTGTCCCCCAGTCCATTGAGGTGCCAGCCCTGGGCACGGCATCCCCGCTGATCTGCACACAGGGAAGGTGACAAGGGCTGGGGCAGAAGAGCAGGCAGGGTGGCAGCAGGATTCCATGGGGAGGAGATAGACAGATAGTGCAGGCAGGGGATGCTGAGCCATGTAGGGAGTACAGAGGGACTCCATGTGCATGGGGGCCACCGGTGTGTGCCAAGGTTGCAACCCACAGGAATGTAGAGGCAGAGGAATAGCGGTATTAGCTCCCTAGCTTTGGGTTGTGGCCACTTGCAGGCATGCATTAAAGGCACAAACCTTCCCAGAGACCTGTCTGGAAGGCAGAGCTGTACTGTCCCCAGTGGTGGGGGTGTTGGATTGTCTGGCCACAGTGCTGCTTTGGCCAAGCCTTGCCCAGCGCGGTCCCAGGCATGCAGTGAAGCAGGCAGTGAGCTGGAGCAGGGGCATGGGGGTATGGGGCACCAGGTGGTTGGTGGCTTTGGGAGTCCTGTGTGCAGGGGCCAGGGGAATCGCAGGGACTCACCGCACCACTCGTCCACCCAGGTGAAGGCTTGCCGGTGCCCTATCAGCAGGATGTCCCGGATCACCTGTGACAGTGGCCCTCAGCACCCAATGCCTGTATGGCCCCCACCGTGCCCTCAGCCCCCTCACCTTGTGCACGAACTGTTCCACCCGCGTCTGCAGCCCCCACACCTCGAACTTGACGGTTACCAGCTTGTAGGAACACATGATGGGTTTGGTGTGCTGGCGCCAGCCCTCCCGCAGCGGCCCCCGGCCCGTCTTGGCTGAGCTGAAGAATCGGGGGTCCTAGGGCACAGAGCGGGGCTGTGAGCCGGGCAGGGGGGGGACCCCAAGCAGGGCACCCCCAGAACCTCGTTACCTCCAGGCTGCGGTAGTAGCGCTCGGGGATCTCATCAAAGGCGATGTCTAGGAAGGAGACCTCGTGGTCACCCAGGATTTTATCGCTGTGGAAGATCTGGGATGGGAAGGGGGGGGGGTTAGAGGGGATGGCAGCAACCACATGTGTTCCCTGCAACGAGTTTGCTGGGTCTCAGGGAAGGACACAGTGAGGGACGTGGGCAGTGCCACTCACGTTCTCGCTATCCCCGCAGTTGTCCTCGTACTTGGTCTCAATGTAGATGGAGAACTTGGGCAGGAAGGAGCACTGTGGGGAGAGCAGCCAGGAGCTGGACCCTGAGCCCTGAGGACACCCACCCCAGGGGAAAGGGACCAGGTCTCCCCATGCCAATCCCTTACCGTGTACTCTGCAAGGACACCGGCAGCACAGAACAGCATCGAGGGGGAGAAAAAGAGAAGTGAGTCTGTGCCAGGACCCTGTGGTGCCAGGCTGTGTCAAGTGCCCCATCCTCACAACGGGAACTCACCAGTGATGGTGTAGGGGTAGTAATTCCAGGCCTTCTCCGTGATGTAGAAGATGCGGGGAGTCACCGCCCGTGCCCAGCTGGGCAGCTTGCTGTGAGCGAAGGCAGCATGGGGTCAGTGCTGCCAGCAGGGCAGGGTGCAGCCCAGGGGCATGGCACAGCCCAATGCCACCCACCCCTGCCTGCCAAGCACAGCTCCTGGTCCCCTCATCCCTTCTCCAGGAGTCCCATCACCCCCGAACCTTCATCCCTGCCTCAGGCCCACCCCATCTCTCCACAGCCTGGTGCTTACGATGCCCCAGTCCCCGCCCTGGGCTCTCACGGTGTGGGCTGCCTCCCTCCCAGCAGCGGGGAGCCGGGTGGTGTTTTTTTGATTAATTTTCTGGTGTTATAAATAACATCCCTGAGAGGAGAATCGTGAGTGCCGTGGCTAAAAATATCCTGTCTAACGCCAGTGGCTCCCTGCTGGGGGAGCAGCCGGAGTGCTCTCGGCCACGCGCCGCAGCTGGCGGCGGGGACACGGGCACAGCAGCACTGTGTGCCAGCAGCCACCCCATGGCACCTGGGGCTGAGTGCAGGGACACAGGGACACCCTTGGATCCCCGTGAACCCTGCATTGGGAGACGATGCTTTCCTTAGAAGATGGGTGCACATCCCAGACACGGGTGCAGCCCCTGGAAGACGGGGGTACTGCAGGAGATGGATGCAGCATCCAGGAGATGAGCGCATCCCTGCAAGCCCCCGAAGTTGGGTGCATCTCTCCAGAGATGCAGCCCGGGTGATGCTATCCTCTGCAGATTTGGGGAGCAGGGATGGGGGCATGCACGATGAGGTCACAGCACAGCAATGTCTCCCAGCATTCGGGCAGGGCGGGACCCCCATCCCTCCCCATGCTGTATGCCTCACCTGGAGAGGTGGACACGCTTCTCGGTGAACTGCCCAGGGCCGTGCACAGGGTCCTCGTGGGGTTCGTTCCGCACCACCTCCACGCCCTCACCCTTCTCACTCTCCTGGTGGCTGTGCTTGCTGATGGTGTACAGCTGCCCCACGCGGTACTGCAGTGGACAAGAAGGGACGCTGAGCTCCAGAGGCACCAGGCACAGGGATGAGGTGTGCAAGGGGGCCCCAGACTCGCACCCCAAAGTGAGAATTCTGTACCCAAAAGCTCAGTGCTCGCCCCGAGAGGGTGGCACGGGACCCCCACTGCTCACCTCCTCGGTGGTGAGTGGCATGCAGATGCGGTACTCCTTGACCAGCATGGTGGCGGGGTCACACGTGGGCACAGCTCATCCTGGGGGGACACGGTGTGCGGTGACAGCGGGGTGCCGGGCTGGATGCTCACGTCGGTGCCGGTGATTTCATGCGGCGTTGCTATGGCAGTGCCGTGAGGTCACCGGTACGAGGAGCTGCCCGGGTGTACCCCTGGTTGGGGACACCCCGATACCTCGCAGCGTGCCTTAACCCCTTCCTTGCCACGCAGGTGCTGGTGCGGCTGTCTTGGAGCACACCCCCAAACAGCACCACCCATTGGGGTGCTGCGTTCTCATCCACTGATGGGTGGCATCACACTTGCGGGTGCCCGTGGAGACAGATCCTGAACAGCCCAGTTCTGCTCCACCCACAGTCGTATCCCCACGAGGTCGGGGTTCCGTGTGGGTCCCTTTCCGGGATGACACTGGTCCCGGGTGGGGCACTGCCGGGCTGTCCCGCTCCCCCCAGCCCCATGGGGTACTCCATCCGCATGGAACACAGAGGGGACACGGTGAGGACACAGCCCCACGCAGTAATCCCGAGCAGACTCAGACCTGCCCCTCCGGGGGAGGCGGACGGGGTTGCCCGGGTGCGACTGGTGCGACCGAGGACACCGGGGAACACAGGGACATCCCGGGGGCTTCCAGCTGATGGGGAAGAAGCCTCCCCTCACCCGCGCGTGCTGACAGAGCAGCAGCGACAGAGGTGGCCGTGGCGTGCGGCACAACCCGGGGACCACCGCGCTGCCTCCCGCCGCTCACCGGGACGGGGAGTCCGGGGGCTCCATCGCCCCCTCCCCGCCACCCGCCCCGCGCATCTCCCCGGCAGCGCCCGCCGCCTCCAGGGCCGTGAGTGGGGGTCCCCGCCCCGGCACCGCCGCACTCACCCGGGTCCTCGCCGGTCCCGTTCCCCGCTGCCCGCTCCCCGCCGTGTCCCGGCCGCCCCGGGCCGTGCGCAGGAGCTGCCGCCTCCCGCACCGCCGTTCCGGCGCACACCGACCCCTAGGGGGAGGAATCCGCCGCGCACCGGCACCGCTCCGCCACTGCACCGGCACCGGGAAGCCCCATAGCGCAGCGCAGCACGGCACCGGTGCGTCCTGTACCGCGGCACTACCCATAGCGTGGCATTAGCTCTCCCCATACTATGGCACCAGTCCATCCCATAGCATGCTCCCCATAGCATGGCACAGCATGGCACGGGGAATCCCCATAGTACGGCACAGAACGATGCCAGTTCTCCTCATACCATAGCACCAGTTCATCCCACAGCATGACACCAGTCCTACCCATAGCATGGCAGTGGGGCTCCCCATGGAATGAAACCAGTGCTCCTCATGGAATGGCACTGGTGTTCCCCATAGAATGTGCCAGTCCTCCCCATAGAATGGCATTGGGGCTCCTCGTGGCACAGCATTGGTACTCCCCATTCCATGGCACCAATTCATCCCATATCATGGCACCTCATAGCATGGCACTGGGGCTCCCCATAGCATGACACCAGTGCTCCTCATGGCATGGCACCACTTTATCCCTTAGCATGGC
>JAPSGF010000014.1:1270857-1286990 GCA_035772895.1 Perdix hodgsoniae
AAGGATCTGAGCTCTCCTGTCCCTGTACAGGGGAGCAAGAAGCAGCAGGATGCTGCATGCATGGTCAGCTCCTGGAGGGGAGAACCCCACCAACCAAGGAGCCAGGCAAAAGGGGAAACAGCATCCCTTATTGCAGAATGTTTCCTCCCCCTTCCCAGCTTCACCTACCTGCTTAAGTTGCTTGATCTCCTGCTCCAGCTCTGTCTCTCGTGTCCTGCTGTTGTACTCCTGCAGCCCCATGCTGCTGCTCCGGCCTCGCCGTTGCTCACATTCCAGTTTGAAGAGCTGCAAGTGCTCCAGCTGCTTCCTGAGGTCCTCAATGAGCTGCAGCAAAAGGAAGAGGACAGCTGAGTGCTGGCACTGCTTGCAGCCCGTGGGACACACAGGTGGCCTCCTGGCTGGGAGCAGCTCCCTCCTGCTGCAGCTGTGAACGTGACGTGCTGCGATTCCCCACGTTATGCCAAAACAACAGCAGTTTCCACTCTGAGACCCCAAACTCCATTCCTGCCATGATGGCAAAGCACTGCTTGAGCCTCCAGATGGAATTACCTGGAAGAGGTGGGGGGGGGAGTCCCAAGTTTTTCCCCCCAGACACAAAAACAGCTGAGAGCTCTCCCCCAGCCTGCTCTCTCCTCCCCTTTGCAAGCACCTGCTGGTTCCACGTGCTGCTGCCACAGTTCCTTTGATGCAAAAAAGCAACTGGCGAGGGTGGCACAGCCCAAATGGGTTTCCAGATGCAGGCAGATGCGCTTGGATGAATTTTAACACAGGCAAAAGTGACAGATGTTATACAGCTAAGCTGCTGTACTACCTTTCTCCACCCAGGCATGACCAAAGGCTCTAAAAATTGGCTTTGGAGATGGTGCTGAAATTAGAGATGCAAAGTCGCCTTGCTTTGGCAAGGCAGGGCTGCAGTGGGCAGCCAAACTCCTCACCTCCTGTGTCGACTCCTTTTCCTTCTGAAACTGGTGCCTCTCGTGGCTCAGCTTGTCCCCCATCTTCCTCTTGTTCTCCTGCTCCTCTGTGAGCTGCACAGTGAGGTCCTCGATCTCGTCCAGCAGCTTCTGCTTCTCCTGAAAGCACACACAGTGCAGTGGTCACAGGGCTCACTGCCACCCAGCCTGGAGGAGCTGGGTGAAGTCGGTCACCTGCTGGTGCCAACAGCCCGACGCCAGGCATTTCCCTGTTTTCCTAGGACCAACCCACCCCATGCCCAGGCTCCTGGCTTGGCTCTGCCTGTGAGGAAGCCTTTCTCTTTCCAAAAGCCCCAAATGCCACCGGGACACAGCAGTTCTCTCCATCCAGTGCTTACAAGGCCTCAGGGCATGAAGACAACACTGCCTTGGCCACAGCTGGCGGTGCCCTGTGGGCTCAGAGGCTGCGAATGGGTGCAATGCTGGAAGGCCTCCAGCCGGGCAGAGGTTGGGTTTCACATTAGTTTTAATCTTACATCCGCCACAAGCTTCAACTGAGCCACAATGAAACCTCTGTGCCAGAAGTGAGACCTGCACGATCATCCTCTCCATGGGCAACGCTCCCATCCGGCCCTGCCAGGCTGCAACCTCCCAACCCCGGCATGGGGAGAGGGTCTGTGAGATAACACAGCATTCTGAAGACTCAACACGTGGATCTCAGTGACAGCCGTGTGCCTGGGCACCAAGCAGACCTAAACCCTTCCTGCTGCAGCCGCAGGGCTGCGGACTTGCCTCCAGCAGAGGGCACGAGTCTCTTCCTGCAGTCAGGCCACCCGCTGCTCCAGCTGCTCGCTGCCAGCTCAGGCTCATTGCATTTTTAACACCAGGTTTGCAGCCAGGCACTGTGAACCTGCCTGCAAAGCACTGCCCCGGGGTCGGGCTGTGGTGTCAGCGCTGCTGGGCCCGCTGTGAGCTGTGGGGAGGGCAGAGGCTCTGGGACACACTGGGACACACTGGGACACACTGGGACACACACACACACACATGTTCTCACCTCCTCAAGCCTCTCGATGTTGGCTCTTAAACAAGGGACACAAGACCTCAGCTCGCCGTTCTCATCATCCAGCTGCTGCAGCCTGCAACAATAAGGAGACTTGTCAGAAGGTGCAGCAGAGTGGGCTGAAGCACCACCAGCAATATTGAACCAGGACCTGCTGGAGGAAAGCCAGCAATGATTTATCTTTTCATGCCAAACCCCGAGACTTGTACTATCCCCATTCCCAAGGGAAAAAGGGAAACCTGCACCACTTGGAGCAGGTCCTTTCTCCAGGCCCATGCCCTCCACAACCAGACCAGATGTTATTTTTTTCAACTGAATGCTCATTTGTGCTCATGGGCAAACCTCAGCATCAGACAGCAGGAAGCAAAAGCTTCCTGGGCAGTCAGAGAGCTTCACCTCTGAGTTCTCCAGGCAAAGCAGCAGCTATCTGCTGTGCTGTCCTACCACACGCGTGACTGAAAAAATCAACCAACCAACCAACCAAAGTGCATTTGGTCTTCATCTACTGCAAGGGCTGGACAAGAGCAACACGCAGTCCAGAAAGGTGGTAAAAATATCCCCCTGAATAACAATCCTGTCAAATAAATGAGGCAACATCCCATGCTACTCTTTCCTTGGGGAGCCAAGAGGCTGCACAGAGCTCCCTGGTCAGGCCAGCACCTGTCTGACAGCTCTTCTTTCTTGAAATGAGGTCTAACTCTGCCTCAGTACCCCCTCTGTGCCTCTGAGCAGCCTGCAGCCACGGCACACTCCTGCCAACCCTCCTTCACCGTGGGCTGAGCCCTCGCCTTCCCTCCCAGCCCGCATCTGCTCAACAGCCACGGCAGCTTTTGGGAGCAGGATCAGACACCCGCCTGCTTCCAAGAGCTGAGTCACATCTGAGCATCAAACGGACTTCCACGGATCTTTCATGCAAACAAGTGCTAACAACCACCACCTGCACTCGCACGCTGCAGGGCAGAGCTGTGGATGGGGAACAGGAGCTAAACTGAAACCGTATCGGGGAAATCCAAACAGTCTGAGGCCATGCTGGTGGAGGGGCTTGATTTTGGGATGAAGGGAAGAAAGGAGAAGCAGCCAAACCTCAGGGCCTGTAATGATTTGAGGTAATCCTGCCCACGTGCCCAAGAGCCCTGCCACCACTCGACCTGCCTGGCCCCACCTGGCCTGCAGGTTCTCGATCTCGATGCTCTTCTCCCTCTCCATTTTGCTCAGCATCTCCCTCTGCTTCTTGATCTCCTCCAGGAGTGTCTGGTCAGCCCTCAGCTCCTGCTCCTTCAGCTGTTCCTCGAGAGCATTCGCTCTGTGGAGAGGAGAGAGGTGTAAGAGAGCTTCACTTCTTCCATCAGATGCAGCGAGAAAGCAAGCCAGCCCACAAAATCCCCAAATAAAATAAACTATGTGGTATCCCTGCCCATTTTCCTACCTCTCCACGGTGCATCCAAACCCCTTGTAAGGAGGAGAGCAGCAAGAGGGGAAGAGGGTGAAAGCACAGCAATCACTTTATGGCACACCTGTGGGTCTCAGTGCTGGCACTGCCTGGACTGTGCCACCCCAATCGGAGCCCTGCTCTGGGGAAGCAGTTCAGGTTGTGTTTTGCTGGGAAGCTGTGGGCTGTCCCTCATGCGGCCACTTTGCTCAGACAGGCTTTTGCCAGATAATGCCATTCTTCAACCAGCAGCGACTACAAGGCTTGATTAAAAGCTGGCTGACACTTCTGGGCCAAGCTGCTAAAGTGAAAACATTCCCCTCTGCTGCAGAGTTTATCAGGGCTTAGAGAAACCTTTGTTTGAGTCGCTCGGTTCCATGACACAGCTGTTACTTAACAGCCTTACAGCCCTATAGATAAATCCTGGAGGGTTTATCTGCGGGTGTAAATATGCTGCTGGAAAACAGGAGCCTGCCAGCTCAGGGAAAGCAACCATCAGTTACTGTGGGATCCACAGGGCTGTGCTGCAGCGGGGGCTGAAATCAGTGGGGCTGTGATGGGGCAGAGCAGGCACAGATCCTGCTGCACATCCGTCTGAGCAGAGCCCCTCTCCCTGAACAGCTTCACAGGAAACACCAACCTGGAGGGGCTGCACAGAGAGGTGGGCACACGAGGACAGACCCACACAGCTCCGTATTTGCATGCAACCAAGCTGAATATCTGCACGGACCCACGACCCTGAAAAGCACCCTATGATCCCAAGGAGAGCCTGGCCAGCTCCTTTACCTGTGCACGAGCTGCAGGTTCTCCTGCTTGAGGCGGCTGTGCTGCTCACCATTGGCAGCTGTGTCCTTCTCCAGCTCCGTCACCCGCTTCTCCAGAAAGACCACCTGGGTGGGGGAAAGGCACAGCTCAGCACAGACCCCCAGCAACAGGCAGTGCATCGCTCCCAACCCCCAACCCCAAAGCAGGAGCCACCCAAAAGGGGACAGCTGCCACCGCAGCCAGGCTTTTGCTCAGGTTCCACACTGGTTTCCCACGTGTTAAAGTTGAAACGTGGGACCAAACATCTCCCTGCTTCCTTTTTTTCATAACAAGATGCTACAGCAGTGCCCAGAGCAAAGCGCCCCGGCTGGGTCTCATCCACACCCATGCACAAACAAAGCGGCCAGCAGCACGTCAACAGAGCCTGAACCACCACACTGCTGTGCTGGGGAAGCGAGCAAATGACACTGCAAACAGCCACATGCATGTTTCCCTTTCCCACGCTGCTCCACACAGCTTCCAGCTCCTGACTGCAGAACTAAAAATGCCATTTTGAAAGAGTTTCATCACTGCGGCAAACATTTACGCAAGGCAGAGTTCACTCATCTTTCACTTTCCATCTTTCCCCTCGCTATTCTTAACCAGAGGTGCTTCAACAACAGCCTTCTGGTCCTCCTTGTCCCACGAGGACCAGCACAAAGCCACCAGGGGAAGATGCTGTCACCAGGGCCAGGCCTCTTTGCATGGAGACAGAGGGCTCTCACGTTATGTCTCCTTCGTTCAATGCAGGATTAGAGGCCATGCAGCAAGAGGAGCTTCAGCCCAGCCATCCCAAAGCCCTGCGAGCCACCGACGAGTGCCACTGTGGCACACACAGCCCTGCTCCTACCTTGTCTGTGATGTCCTCTTCTGTGCACTCCAACGTGTCCCTGTAGGACTCCTCCATTGCTCCTCCAGACAGCGTGCTGGTCTGGTGCAGCTGTCTGTAACACAGCAAAGCCATCCCCACCCACAGCAGGGCGACCATCAGGGCCATCATAGCCAGACAGGGCGACTTCAGCTGATGACACCCACACCACACGGTCCCTTTCCCTCCTCCCCAGCTGCCACCTCCTTCCCTGGCGCTGGCAGAGCACTGCTCCTCATCAGGCAGTCTCTTACCAAAGCCCCAGCAGCAGAGTGCAGACGTGGACACATGCTGCAGGGACTTCACACTGCCATCACCTGCTCTCGCTCTTTGGAATAGGAGATAAGAGCCCCTGCTCCCCACTTTCTCCCTTTAAGAACATGTGTCATCCACCAAAGGACGGAGTACTCTGCTCTTGCCACCGATAAAGTTAACTACTGGGGGCAATGGATGGGGAGAGGAACAGAACCCTGAGCTTGTTGGGAAACACCCATCTCAGCTGTGCCACAGCTGAGAGCAAGTTAATCATTAGCCAGGCCTTACGACACCGCTGGCCACAGCTCTGCATCCATCTAAGGACACTGCCCAGCTCCGATGGGTGCCGATTGTGCCAGCGCTGCAGTTAGCTCCATTGCTGCATGGCACAAGCAGCACTACTGGTTTTCACAGCACAGCCCTGCGGATCCAGGATGCTGCCTGGAGCAAAGCACTGCTGTTCCCAGCGCGATGTGGGGTCAGAGCCTGCAGCGTGGCACCCGCAGGGCTCACACCATGGCTGGCTCCTCCTGCCTGCAGCAGCACACACAGGGTCTGCCAGCAGCGGGGTCAGCTCGGGTTAAGTGACATGTACCCGTGGTTTGGGCAGTCCCCTTCCCTCCCCAAAAAAGGGCGGTGGGTGTTTCCCAGCCCTACCACCCCCATCCCGTGGATCTCTGCTGCCCCTCCGTGACCCAGGCAGCCCCGCTGTGCAGCAGGCAGGCTGATCAGGCTTTGGAACCAGCACTGCTTCGAGCAGGAGGAGAGCAAGAGCTCTCTTCAAACCTAAATTATCCAATGATTATGTCATCTAGGCTCTGAAACTCACCCTGCTACACAATATGCTCATGCAAATATTCATGAAGAGTGGCTGGCATTCACTGAAGAGACCACAGCTGAGTACCAGGCTTGTTTTGCCTCCTCGCCCTGAGTACATATTTAGATTCTGAAGTCTTGGGCACATTTGTCATTTAAATCATGCCAAGCACAACAGGGCCCGAGCAGCAGAGATTTCTTGGCACAAACAGAACACGGGTAACAAAAGTCAGGGAAAGAGCCCTGACCGTAATAAAACCCGCTTCCCGAAAGCAAACGTCACGTGATAATTACAGGACCTGCAACAAAAAGTGCTCTGAAGGAGCTAACTCTACTCTGTGGTTAACACGCAGGGCTGTCCCCTGGGGAGGAGGCACCTCTGCCCCCATGGGGTTAATTCCAATCCTGCCCTCTGCTCTGCCAGGCAGGGGACAGCAGGCGATCCTGATCCAGGAAGCACGGGACAGCCTGATCCCTTCTGCCTTCTTTCCTGCCCGTGTTTTTAACAAAGGTCTCCAAAGTGAGATGAGTGGAAGGAGGAAATTCAATATCAAAGCCTCGCTTCCTTTCCAGGAGGACAGACTTGCTGACCACAGGAAAAATTGGGAAGGGCAGGGCGAGATGATGAGGTTTAGGGCAGCTCCCGAATGCTCGGATTGCTGCACACCGTGCGCTGGGGCACCGGGATGGGGAGGTCTGTGCTTCCAGAGGGAGCGTGGTGACGTCTGGCCCCATCCTAACAAGCTGCCCCTTCCTCTGCAGTGCCCAGCCCCTGCCTGGAAAGGGGTGAAGAGAAAGGCAGAGACCTCAGAGGGCAGCGTTTCTCCCAAGCAGGGCAGGGCAGAGAAGAGACAGCTTGTGCATAAAAGCAGGACACGGCAGGATGGTGCAGCCAGAAGAGGAGAGAGGGGTGCGTGGAGACCCCAGAGCAAAGTGTTGCCTTTCCTGTGCTATCTGGGATAAAAACACCCACCAGGCAAGGGCAGCTGGCACACCAGCAAGCCTTAGGACAGTGCCACAGGGCAGAAAAAGCAGAATAACAGAAAGGTTACCCGCAGCTGCCCCCCAAGCTCCCCCAACCTGACCCATCCCAGCTGCACCCACGAGGCCAAGACCCAAAGGCTGCCCTGAGCAAAAGGGAAAAGCCTCCCCCGCTTCTGTCCTGGGAGAAATTGAGCTGGCAGCCGCCTCCAGCTGCCGGCACAAGGGAGCAACCTCCAGATCAGAAGAAGGGCTAATGGAAAACAGATCGGAATGAGACCCATTCTTCCCCAACGTGTCCAGAAGAGGTTGCAAACTCATGCTGACAGCCAGCACGGGCACCCTTCCCACAGCAGCCGTAACCCAAGCACAAGCTTACCTTGCCACCTTCTTGCTGGAGAGTCTTTTATTCGGACTGCAAAAGCGACAAATAACAGGAAAGAGTTAGGAGAGCTGACAGGGGACGGCGAGGGAAGCAGGAAACTGCAGGCACTCGGGGCACCGTCCTTCGCCCCCGCGACATGCACGGCCATGCAGCCCCACGACCCTCACAATTAGCACTGCTGGGATAACGAACCCGATCAAACACGGCCGGTCCCAGCCCTGAAAGCCGATCCCCAAGGAAGGGGCTAAGAATAGCAGTGAGCTCAGTGGGGCTCTGCCAGCACTGCAGAGCTCCAGCACCCCGTGTCCCTCCGGTTCCCTGCCCGGCTGTGCCACGCACCCCCACATCTCCATCCATTTGTGAGCTTTGCACTGCTTGCTATTACTCTTGCTGAGCCGTATTTGGCTCTGGATCACCAAAGAACTGCTACCAGGACTGCAGGAGCTGCTGATCCTGGATTTTAAGCACAGGCCCTATGATGAGGGCATGCCCTCCTTGCTTGGCTCACCGACGGGCTGCTGGTGCTGTGCATGGTGCTGTGCACAACCCCCAACATCCATGGTGCACGGAGCACCATGACAGCACAAGCAGCCACAGCCCTGCTGCCTCTTCCAGCACCAACTCCTGGCCAGATGTTCCCTCGGCTGCAGCTGCAAGCTGGCAAAAGGAGCAGGGCTCACACGTGCACCCAAACCCATGCTGCTGTCCAATTGGTGCCACCAGGACACAGTGCTGGTGGCAACTCAGCACTGCACGGTGACAGCTCACAGCTCGGCTGGGCTGCATTCCCCAGTGCTTAGCTCAGCTCAAAGAACAACAATGAAAGTCAGCTGGGAGCTCAGCCCTGCCTGGAGCTGCGGCAGTGACATGAGTTCTTCGAAGGAGGAATTAAAAATAAGGCAGGGTGATTTTCTGTCAAAGACACATAAAAAAATACAGCTCCTGGGAAACAAGGATCGATGGCAGGCTGTTGTCAGGGCTACCTGTGCCTGTGTCAGAGGTGCATCCTCTGAGCCCCGTGAGCAAGGAGCAGGAGGAGCTGGCTGGGGAGAGGTCATCCCGTGTGTGCCAACAGCTGCAGGGTGCCATGTACAGCCCATGCAGGGGGGAGGAGGAACATTTTCCTCTGCACGGAAAGCAGAGCCGGCACCTGCGGCTCACTTGGGAGAGGATGAGATGTGCAAACTTCACTTCAAGGGCGCTAAAACAAAGCACAGCTCTCCAAACTGCCCCATTCACAGCTCTGCCAGCCCTGCTGAGCCGTGTCTCTTATGGCTTTGGGGCACTCATATCACAGCACCAACTCCCTCTGTGACTTCCAGCTCGTCTCGGAGGTCATATTTGCATGACTTCACATCCACTTACATCCAGCCCCCCCACACACACTATACCTGATGCTGCACTCCAGCAACAGCAGCAGATCCACACGGGGCAACCCTCCCCCCCCCCACCCAAGGGAGCCAGACATTTATGCCATGAAAGCCCAGAGGGCACGAGCTGAACAAAGCCTCTTCAATTCCTTCAGAGACACCACAGGACCCCATCACAGAAGCGGCACTTCAGCTTCGCAGGGGTGAAACCCAGAATGGAGCGGGGCTGCCGGTGCATGCAGGGAAACCCAGCACCCTCCTTACTGAGTGCACAACCTCAGCCCCATCACCACCCCCAGGGCTGCCACGCGGAGGCTCCCAACAGCAAAGGCAGCCACGTGCCTGAGAAACAGAAGGGACGGAAGCACTTTTGCTGCTAAGAAAAGACAAAGCCAAGCTCCCATTTGTCTTCCAGCTCTCCCCCAAGCTATGGCCCAGGAGAGCTGTCCCTGCAGGATGGACGGACCATGAGCACAGCCAAAATATGGGCTGGGAGCAGAGCCATCATCTCCATCAGCACCGTCATCCCTCCTTCCCCCCAGTGGACTGCAGCCACATCTGAGCAAGGAAATTGAAGCAGCTATCTCCCCCACTTGCCAAATCAGCTGGCTGACCCCAAAAGCTGCATTCACACACGGAGCTCCTCACAAAGGCCCTGGCATTCATCCTACCTATTCACTGGCTGTGCTGGGTGCAAGTGAAACAAGTGGGTGCAAGCAGTTTCTGTGGCTGCAGAGCGTCTCCAGGAGATCCCCAGGTCAGAGAGCTGTGCTGGGGGAGCTGCTACTATGGCAGATGGGCTGTGAGCATCGCACCCGGGGTGGCAGAAACAGCACAGCCCATCAGCCCGGGGCTGCAGGTCCCCACATAAGGACAGCACTGCTCAGAGCATGCTGGATGCTGGATGCTGGATGCTGGATGGGACGTGCAAGAGGCCGAGCAGGGCAGAGTGGAAGATTCCCATTGCCTGTTAGCTCCCAGGGCTCAGATTAAAGGCCCATCTGCTGTGATGCTTTGGCAGACTTTTTTTTTTGCAAGCTCCACCACCCTCACTGAAATCCATCCCCTTTTGCAAGCAGGAATCAAGCCTGTCAACAGCAGAGGAAAGCTTTCCAAGACAAGGAGAGTCCTCCCTTCAAGAGCATCACTCCCAACCCTGAAATTGCCACGCACAGGACCAATTACCTATTCATTTCAAGATCATTCAGGCGAGCGGAAAGATCCTCAAGGCGGTTGATTTGTTTGTGGCACTGGCTACAGTAAAACTCAAATGCTTCATCTGCGATAATGCTGTGCAGTTTCGCAGCGAGCGGATTGGTGCTAGAGAAATCACAAGTGTCATTTTAACAGGACAGAACAGAGCAATCTGATTTTGTCTGTGGCTTCCACAAGCTGAGTTATTTGGAAGGGTGGCATCTCCGGGCAGGGGAGGTTTTGGCACAAGATGTAGGATTTGCTGTTTGAGTTTGAGAGCAGGCTGGGTTACTTCTCTGCGTGCAATATTGCTTTGCTTTGGGATTTGCAAACTGAGCTCATGCACGGCACTGAGTCCAAGAGCCAAATCCATCGGTTGGTTGCCCCATTTTGCAGTGGGACAATCTAGAAATAAAGCAGCTGTGCTGCTCCCCTGTTAGCAGTGCAGACCAGGGTCGGGTTTTCACGTTTAAGAACTCCTCCCCTTGAAGATATGCTCATAAAACAGTGGTGAACCAACCGCCGCCTCCTACACAGTGAAGTGCACGAGCAGCAGCTTTGCCTCATCACTTGGTAAAGAGACATAAAGGTGTACAAACTAATTGCCTTTGGAGCTAATGGGTCTGATCAGCTTTTCGTTTTCAGCTGCTCAAGCTGTTGAGGTGTCCAACGACCCCTGGCAAAGCAGGGAACCCTTCTCCCACCTGGCACAGCTTGGGCAGAAGGGATTTTGGCCACGGGATTCCGAGCAGCGTGGGGTTGGTGTCACTTAGGAGCTGTATGCACGTCATTTTCTGCAGGAAAACGTGCTTCTGGAAGCCACAGACTCGAATCAAAGAAAGGTTAATAGTGAAAAAACAAAGCAGTTCAATAAGTAAGACAGGTAAAGGTGTGAGCAAACACGAGCAAGCTTAAAAACAACAGATGTCTGGAAACACAGTGACACAGAGCCACGCTAGAAAGCCCTGACCCAGGAGATGCTGAGGAACCCCAGGAGGATCTCCCTGCTGAACTCATTGGGGATCTCTCCAGGCAGCAGCAAGGTGCAGCACTCAGCCACCCCAGGGCCAGGCTTCAGAGCCTGTGCCACCCCTGCAGTGCTCCTGGTGTCTTGTAGAGCAGGTGACCAGACACAGGACATGTTGCCTCGCTCCTCTCTTCCCACTCCTGCAGAAACATGGAAAAACAGCCCTATGCTCCAGGACAGGCTTGAAAAAACCTCCATCCACCAGCAGTCCTTTCAGCTGCTCAGGCTTCGCATGGGGTCGAAGCTGGCAGCAGCTTTGTGGTGCCCAGGAGGAGCGACGTGCCCCGTTCTGGGATGCTCCCCGTTGCTCAGCCACACAAGATGAGCTCTGCTCGGCGCGTCCTCACTTCGCCCATTTCTAACGAGCATTAATCAAGGTGGGGAAAGCCATTAGGCAAGAAGCCCTAAGAGAATCCAGAGGTATTCACTGCGTGAAGATATACCTGGCCTCTGGCTGCGTTGGTTCCCTGCCAGGTGAGTGGGTGAGAGCTCAACCACAGCGCACCTCAGGGCATCCCCACCCAGCACTGGTGGCATATTGCCACCCCTCAGCCCTGCTGCCTCCTTCCTCCATCCCAGGGGAGCAGCACTGCTCTCGCCCAGCACCTACAGACAGCCTGTTGGTGTGTGAGGGGCTTGGGCTTCCCACTGCTACCCATTCCTTGCTGGGTGTTGTAGGGAGCTTTGCTGTCTGGATGGATGAGCCCAAGGTGGCAACCCATAAGCACACACGTAAGGACTAAGCAGGAAAATTCAGCACCCTGCAGTGCTCCCTGCAGGCTCTTGGTTCTTGTGTTAGCCTTCCTGTGAAGGTCTTCTTATGGAGACATTCAAGACTGACCTGGACGCCTACCTATGCGACTGATAGCAGGTAGCCTGTTTTAGTAGGGGGGGTTGGACTCCATGGGCTTAAGGTCCCCTCCAACCCCTGCTTTGATTCTGTGTGCAGGAAAATTTGTCAACATGATTCCCATCCGATGCTCCTGTAATGAGGAGGCGATGGGTGGTGATGTGGCCGTTTACAAGCGATGCTGAACCTCAGTAGAAAAAAAAAAAGGAAAAAAAAAAAAAAAGAAGGTTCAGTCCGAGCCAGCAGCATCCTGAAGCTCTTTGTAAAGTTGCACTGTGTGTAAATGCACGTGGTAGGCAGGGCTTTGTTCAGAAAAACAGCACATTCTTAAAGACACACCAGTTAAGGACCTTCCTGCACGCAACAATAATCCCAGGTAAGGGCCAGACCTGAAAGGCATGCGGAAATTCTCTCTTTCAAACAGAACAACATTCTTTAGCCCTGAGGTTCTGCAGGGCTTTGTCTGCAGTCTGCCTTCCCGGCGCTCCCCAGCTAAAAGCAGTGAGAGCTTTGGGGCTGTGCATCCCCTGAGCCCCCCCTGGACAGCAGAGGTGCTGCAGGGGTGAGATCCAAAGGGAGAGGAAAGGGAAAAGCCAGGCACTGACAGAGCAGGAGCTGAGCACTGCGTGTGGGGGTAACCAGGAGCTCAGGACTGGTATTATAGAAAAAGCTGAGATGATTGCAAAATGACTGGAGTATTTTGTTGCCAGGAGGCTTTTGGAGCAGTTGAGAGGCCCACACTCAGGGAGGAACTCAGAACACCAAGGCTGGCTTTTAGCTGAGAGCATTTCCCACGTGTGGCACCAGGCATGGACAGCTGCACCCAGGTGGCTCTGCACAGTGCCAGCACAGGACATGTGAGGTGAGCAAAGTGCCCCAGCAGGGCACACTCACCAGGGGTTACGGTTTCCCAAAGCAATGGGTAGAGCTTTACAGCAAAACCTCTACTGCAGGTTTAGTTCACATTTTCAAAACTGCTGCTGAAAAAGGAAAGCTAGCCGTGGCCTGCAGCAAAGTGCTGACAGAGTCCTTCCCCTTCAGCCCCCTGCAGCCAGAACTGCCCTTAGCCATATAAAGGCCTTTAGGAATCTGACAGAGTGTAGGCAAAGAGGAGAAAATAAAAAGCTGTGACAGATTTCCACTGCTGTGCAGTCACACACACACCATCCCAAAGGGAACAAGCATCCTCTTGGACACCAGTGTGTGGCAGGCAGGGAGCCATCCTGCCACACAGAGACACTCTGGGCTGCAGCTGTGGGTCAGCATTCCAGCTTTCACTTTTTCCCTTGAAAAACAGATATGGATTGGTTTGTACCATCCTACCAGCTCCTCAGCACACCCTGACTGGGCTGGAAGCACTTACTTGGTTTCAGATCTTAGTGTAAAGAGAGCAAGGAAACACTGCAGCCTCCTTCCTGCCCCACAGATCTCAGGCTGCAGCTGTTGGTGCAAATCCAATCACTGTATCAAAGCCAAAAATGTAGGTGTAGCAGATTAAAATAGAAAAAGAAAAAAAAAAAAGCTGTCATCCAACAGGATCAGGGATAAAGCTGTGAGGCTGCCTGCTTTTTTCTACCAGAAAGTTCTGAGAAGAGCCACATCACCAACAGCAGAGGGAACGTGGGGCTGTCCTGGGCTCCAAAGGGCTCCTCCAATGCTGCTGGACATCGGTGCTTATGGTAGGAGGATGGGAACCGTGCAGGGCAGGGACGGAGGGAGGCAGCTCCTGGCTGTGTGATCTCCTTATATCCAGGATTTGCTCTCGCAGACCAAGTTGTGTGCAAACCCAAACACAGAGCCCAAGTTGAGAAGTTATGCCAACGAAACCCATCACAAGGCAGCCAGTGCTGTGCTGAGCATTACCTGGGGGAGAGGAACGAGGAGCTGCTAAAGCTGCTTTCCCCATTACACAAGCTGTCCGAGAACAAATCTGCTTCATTCCCTTCTCCATAATCCTCGAAGTGCTCCTCTCCGCTAATGACCGTAACGATGGAGTGGCTGAGGTCTGAGCCCAGGGGCAGGTCGTGTGGATGAGATCTGTGGGGACAGAGAGATGGGTGTCACGGGGTGACCACATGTAACTTTTCCCAGAGGTCTTTCCTGCCCAGGACTGCAGAGATTTTAAAACCTCTGGAGCAAAATGCAGGGGGGGGTGGATTAGCAAGAAGCAAGGCGGAAAGCACAGCTATGTGCTGGGAGGGGGGAAAGGCCACTCTCCTCTCTAAAATGCATTGCTAAAGCAGGAGGAAAGACTGGATTACCCCAAAAGCTGATTTTTCACCCTACACCACTGCCCAACTGGGGAACAGAAGGAGGCACCCAGCAGGCCCAGCAAGCGTCAAAAACTGCTCCAGAAATAGAAGGCAGGGGTGGAATTTTTATATTTATTTTAAACTAAGAAGCAAGAGCCAAGCCCAGCTCCACAGCACGGGGCTGCGGTTTGTCAAGCACCTTCCAGGGGCAGATCTCATCAGCCAGGGCTGCTCTGGGCAACAGCACCGTGAGGGGAGTTCAGCCACACCTCCGGGATGCACCAGCATCGTGGCACCAACCTCAAGCCCTCCTATCTCTAACCCAGAAGCTGCAATACATTAAAATGTGCTTTTGCCTTGAACTCGCGAGTACCTGGAGTCTGCCCACACCTCACAACACCACTCAGAGCACCCAGGGGTCACCCAGCCTTCCCAAGGCCATGCTGGGAGGAGCAGGAAAGCCTCAGCAACAAAACCTAACCCCAAATGCAGTGAGTTGTACTTACAGGCAGGCAAACTGGAGGCAGGGAAGGCGCACGCAGGCTGCCATGACCCCTGGCTGGGTGCTGTGCTTGGGGCCAGGGAGCTCAGAACCTGCTTACAGCCCGACTTAACTGCTGCTGAGCTGAGCAGAGCAGCGTGCGGCCAGCTAATCCCATCGCCCTGATCTGCTCACCTCCACCAAGCCTGCACCCTTTCAGCCCCAGCACCCAGCAGCTTGTGTGTTCCCATGCTAGGCTTTTGGGGCGGGAGGGAAGCCACAAAGAGCCCTTTGCTTCCAAAAAAGCATAACGTACCTCTTAGAGCACCATGCCTGGATGCTTTCAGTCCCCCTGTGCTGACAGCCCTGGGGGTTTCAGTGCTGTTAGCAGGGTGAGGTGAGCTCCCTGTTAGCAGGGAGGTGTTCAAGGCCTGCTTGGATGGGGCCATGGGCAGCCTGGTCCAGTAGTAGATATGGAGATTGGTGGCCCTGCCAGCACCAGGGGGGCTGGAGCTTGATGATTCTTCCAACCCAAGCCACTCTATGACTCCATGACCCCCCAAAGCAGCTCAGTCACACCCCCCAAACCCACTCTCCCCACACAGCTAGGAGTGCCCAGGCACAGCATCAGACAGCAGGGCAAGAGCCATCAGCTCACAGCGCTGTGCTCCGGGCGCAGGGTGGAAGCACGTTGTTACAGGAGGTGGCTGCACATCAAAGGGCACACACGTGTTTGGGAGAAACAAGAACACGGCGAGTTCCCCTCCTGGCTTCAAAATTACATGTTGCATTGCTGGCTTAAGTGATAGATTAAAAACTGCGGGTATTTCAGGTGTGTAGAGAACTTATTTTAGAAGTTAGAGATGCTAATGAGGGTACAGAAGTTCTCCCAAGGCAAGCTACAATTAGCTCAAAGAGATTGCCAGGCCGAGCTCCAAAACAGCCTACACACGGTGCAGCCTCATTATTATTCCTAAAGAAGAGCTATTTCGGTCCTGCGTGAAGTTACAAATGCTCAGAGCACACCAACCAGTTCCAGCAAGACAGAGCCAGCCCACTCCGTTTGGTCCTCAGCAGCATCTCCCCCGGTCCTCACCCGCCCCCCTTTGCCCCATATTCTGCCCCACTGACCCCTGCTCCTGCTCCTCGATGGCATCTGTGAACTCTGAGTGCACGGTGGAGTCGATGGCGCTGTCGGTCTCCACCTCGTCGTGCATCTCGTGGTGCACCAGAGTGCTGGTGTCCTCATCCGTGAAGGTTTCACACTCGCTGTAGGTGCTCTCCGAGCCCATGTACGCACTGTCAGTCACCTCATTTGCCTGTGGCAGGACACGAGAGGAAAAAAAGATGTCTTGTAAGATGCTACAGCCATGTCGTTTAATGGGGGAGCAGGACAAAGCAGGGCGGCCTGTTACCCACAGCCAGGGCTGCCCATCGCTCATATCCA
>JAPSGF010000014.1:1287000-1385505 GCA_035772895.1 Perdix hodgsoniae
CTCATATCCAGGACTGACCATTACCCACACCCAGGGCTGCCCATCACTCATATCCAAAACTGACCATTACCCACACCCAGGGCTGCCCAACACCCAGGGCAGCCTATCACCTGTACCTAGGGCAGCCCATCACCTGTGCCCAGGGCAGCCTCCTACCCATACCCAGCAGCTGCCACCACTGTTTCTTTCATCCACCCCATTTTTAAGACGACACCATCTGCATTCCCTACCAGGACCCACCATGCCAAGCCACCAGCAGTCCTGAGAGCACTCTTTTTTTTTCCCCACTGCAGCCATATGAGTGAGGGCACTTTCCACCCCTCTACAGAAGCCTCTGTAAAGCTCTATGTCAGCCTCTAGACTGCTGCCCTGTCTCTTCAGGACACACTTTGGTTGTTTTTGGAGGCAGGTCAGTTCCCCAAACGCAGGAGGTGCTGCACCCAGATGCCTTGGAGCACCCAGACGTTCAGGAGCATGGGAGGGAACACGCTGCAGCAGAAGCTCTCCTTAGGGAGCCCATTTCCTGGCTTTTCAGGAATTTCCCCAGGTGGTTTCAGGACCAATCAACTCTTTGTGTCTCTGGGGTTTTGGGAACGAGGGATCCGGCAATGCTGGTGCAGAGCTTCTGCTGTGCACTGCCACCTGGTGTCCTACGGCTGCAGGATGGGTGGCAAAGGGAGGAACACGGGTTGAAAGCCACTGGGCCACCTGAGGTCTATGCAAGCAGATGGGAACTGCTGGCTGCTCCTCCTGCAAGGCCGTGGGGCAATGCAGCAGCGTTCCAGATGCTGGAACAAGCTCCTCTTCCTCTGCCATGTAGCACACACACAGAAGCTTCTGGGGCTGTTTGTAAGCACTTGCAAGAAAATGGTGTATCTCAAAGCCTTGCATTACACAGAGCTGGAAGGAGCACACGGGCGCCGTGTTAGGGGACAAACCCCACACAGCAGCTGCATGCCATGCACGGGGACAAGCCCTGCCCAGCCCTGCAGCGTCAGCATGAGGTGCCAGCACAGACAGACTACAGACAGCCCCCAGACAGCGCCCCGAAGGTAAACATGACGTCAACCTGTGCAGAACCTGAGTCCAAAGTCACCGCCAGCAGAAGACGGGGCTGTTCCTGCGAGCTCCAGCAGAGCAGCATCCCCAGCAGGGATACAGAAAACCAACAGCAGCCTGCAGAAGAGGCCAGGATTTGGCATAGGGGACATGGGTATGTTGGGATGCTGATCTGGGGAAGTAAAGCCATCTCCAGCCCCTGCTGCTGGGCCAATCTCTGCGATGCCCTGTGCATGATGCAATGGGATCTGGCAGCTGCAGGGAGCACTCGGTGCCTGCATGCCCACCCACTGCCCCAAAGCGTGCTGCTTTCTGCCCGCAGGGGGAAAGATGTAGTCCTGAACTGGGGATAACTTTGCTTGTGGCCTCCGAAGTCAAGTCTGTTGTTTGGAAAAAACAACCAAAAGAACAAGAAATGCACACAGTCCCAGATCCTGGCTGCTCCCATCACCACGGTGCCCCACACCAGTCGTTCCTCCCCTTCTAATCCTTTTTTCTCTTTAGCCTTATTAAAATCAAACCCGTGTAGTCAATGAGTTATGGGGCAGGTGAAACCTGAAACAAAGTTCTCCTCCTGAGCAGCAGCATGGAGAACTTTGCTTTACAATGCATCACAGATTAAAGAACCAAACCTCCAGCAGAGATGCCAGCAGGAGATAGGCGAGCAGGGAGGCCGAGGCAAGGTCTGGCAGAATGCACCATAAAGCAAAGCAAAGCCAAACCAAACCCCTGTGCCCTGGGCAAAGGTGCAGCTGCAGATCTCAGAAAGCTCTTTTATGGCCCCAGAACAGCTGATCTGTGCACTGACCCTATAAATCCCACTGCCACCTCTCTCCTCCAGCCAAGCTCACTTTGCTCTGAGCAGACTGAATGGCAATGCACCTATTCCGGGCATTTAATGGCACTTTGGGGTACAGAAGCGTTGTAGAAACACTGATTCAAAAAGTCCCTTTGTAAGGGAAGAGGAGCCCAGGGTTCTGGGAGCCACCTGCAAGGGGTGAGCAGGGATGGGCCATGCACCATAAACCACATCACCACCCCGACACATCTGGGCTGGGCAGCACCGGAGGGCTGCAGCCGTCATGAAACCCTAACGCAAGAGCTTCTCCTAGAGTCCCAAATTCCTTTGCTTGCTCTATGGGATGCATGACAAAAGCACACGTGGAGCTTTAATCCCGGAGCAGCACATGCTTGGGCGTGCTTCTGTGCTTCCAAGTGCTTGGGAAAAGGCACAAGAGGCTCCAGGGAGCGTTTGCTTTGCTGCTTTGATCAGCGTTGGGCAGAAATCTTCACTCAAAGCACAACCAGAGCCTGGATGTGCAACAGCTGTGTCCCAGCAGTGCCATTGGCAGGGCTGGTCCAGCACTGCTGGCCTTGGCCACAGGGACAGGGAAACAGGGGGGGAGTGGGGGGAGGAAAAGGAAGAACAACTCTGCTTTCCTAACGGGTTTATCTGTGATTAACGGCAGCTCTGACTGTGCTCTGGATGTGGGGGGGTGGAAAGGGACCAAGGACACCCAGCACTGCCCCATCCATCCCAGGGCTGCAGGAGTCAGGCTGGGATCGCTGCCCCATGCGGAGCTGAGCGCAGTGGGGAAGGAGAGCACCAAAGTGAGCCCAAGCTGCAATCCTGGCCCTGCGCTGGGAACAGGCACCTCCCTGCTCAACACAAAGTGTGTTTAAGTTGGCTTCTGCCCATGCAAAGGGGAGAGGGAAGCAAGCTGTGCTTGCAGTCCCACCCTGAAACACCCCGCGGCAGCAGACAGGATCCCCTCCCCACCGAAGAGCCCCGCAGAGGGGCTGTGCCAGCAGAGCCTGCCCATGGGGTTTGCCTCTTGCTACTCATGCGGGCAATGCCCACTTTGCAAAGAACCCAGAGAGTCCTCATCTGGCTCAGGACAAAGCCGAGCCCCCAGCTGCCCACAATGCCAGCCCGACACAAGCACCACAGGTAAACAGGGCTGACCCACACCAAAACAAGAACACTCATCAGCAAAACCAGCCAACCCACACCACGTGGCAGAGCCCACTGCCCGCACTGCCCATATCTGCCATCCTGCCCAGCCCGGAGCCAGGGACAGACCAAGCCATAATGTGTCCGCCCTGCATCCCCAGCTCCCTCCTTCATGCCAGAGCCCAGCACTCACCTGCGGACACATCCTGCCCTACTGGACCCAGCTCCTTCTGGCAGGGAGGAGGGAAGCAGGTTGGGAACAGAACACCTTTTGTTGCTGACCTCCAGCCCTGATAACGCTGGGTGTTACTGGGATAACACAGCTCGCTCCCCGCTGTGTGGCCACCAAAATAAAAGCAAGCTGTGCTCCGGCCAGCCCAGCTCCAGGTGCACAGGCTGCTTGCTGTGTAAACTACTGCTGATTAGGAGGGTTATTTCCCAGGAGCATTGGCCTTGCTAGAGAGGCTCCCAGGATGTGCCTCTCTCTGGGTGTTCCTGGCGAATAGTTAAATACAATCTCTTTCCTTATAGTGACGAACAGGGAAGCAAACAAAGCTTGTCTTGCTCACCAGGCAGGGACCAGAGGCGGTGACTCCAGGATGGCTGCTGACATCACCCTCCGGCACAGGCTGTTCCCAGCAGGGTGCACGGTGTGGGACCCCCTGTTCCCGACACCCCACACAGAGGTCCTGCTCTGCTCCCAGCTCCGAGGAACCGACCCAAACTGCTCACATCAGGAGGGCCCTCCCACCTCACAACCCCCCCAGCACAGTGCACGAGGCACAGAAGGTTTCCTCCTGCCCTCTCTGCAGAAACAGAACCTTTGCCCTCTCCCTCAGCCATGCCTGCTGAGCACACAGGTTCCCTTCCATTCCCTTCACAAGCCACGTTTCCCCATTTTCTCTGGGTTGCTGGTGCTCTCACATCCTTCCTGGTGCACAGTGCCAAGGGGAAGCTCCTTACCTGATAACCACTGACCTTCTGTGCTCTGTGCACAAGCAGCAAGGATTTCTTGCTTAAGGAGCACAGCAGCACAGGGGTGGTTTAACCCACACTCTCCTCCTGGCCCTGTTTGTGCTGCAGGACCCCAGGGATCTTCCAGCAGAGCCCTGGCTCAGATACACCCACAGCACCACAATGAGGAACCACCACCACCTTCACTTTCTGAGCTCTCACCAAGGCTTTGTGACCCCACACTGCTCATCTGTGCTGCAGCCCAGCTCCCCCCACTCAGTCCTACAGCTGCACTTGCAGAAGGAGATAAAGCTGCAAGGTCCTCACTTCCCAAGCTCCTTCCACCTTATCATCCACAAAGCAAACATCCCCACCAGGATCTCATCCGACCACAGCAATTTCTCACTGTACGCCTCAATTCCAGCATCCTGCCTCTGATCCATGCCAGGTTTATCCATTTCCCTTTCTCTGAGCAGGACTGGGGTCTCTGTAACACAGACCTGTCCTTGCTCTTTTCAGGGCTCCACGTGCTCCCCGTGTCCAGGAGGTGACAGTGGGTCTGCAGCAGGTGGTACAGCCACCCCATGTGTGCCAGGAGGAGCAGTGGTCCATGCACTGGGAACTCACTGCTGCACAATGAGTGGTGGTGCAGCACACACTCAGCTGCAGCTTCTTCATCCCCACCTCATGGTTTGGGTCGTGTGCATCTTCTGTCCCTTTCGCAGACATTCTGGGCTGCTGGAGAAACTCAGCAACGTGAGTTTAAACTGCCTCACTGTCATTTCTGCCCTTCAAGAAGCATTAAACTCGGTTAGTCCACGTGAAAAGAAATTCCACCTTCAACAGTTTTCAGCTACGACAGGCTGTGCTGTGCCTCCAGCCAGGCAAGTTGGGTACAGCTGGGGTATCCCTTCCCAAAACCACCCGTGGGACCTCACCAAGGGCTGCTCTCCTGCCCAGATTTGCTCCCACTGTGCCATATGAGTTGCTCCTACATCTGATGCACCCTTCCTCACTGCTACTGAGACTGCCCCAGCGACTGCCCAGCAGATGGCAACAGCCCTGCATGCACTGTGCACACCCTGCACAGCCCTGTGCACACTGTGCACCTCCCTTCACCTTCTGCAATTCAGCTGCCCTGTCCTGCACGTCTCGAAAAGGTCCTCCCCATATTCCCATGGCTGAAATTGGCATTGCTGCTATTTGCCATGCTCCTGGGCAGCCCTTCTGGAGCACAGCTATGCACTGACGCTGTCTCTCCTCCAGCCCACCAAAGTTTACACATCTCCATGCCCAATCCCAGAGGAACTGTGGCTGCACACCCCATTTTTGTGGTTTGCTTTCATTTTGGGAGAGTCCTTCTATTATTGCAGGGCTGGAGGAGAGTCAGCCTGCCTGATCTGCTCTGCACTGCTTCAGTGGGCTCAGCTACCCCAGGAGAGAGCCCCTGCTCTCTGGCAAAGCACAGCAGGCACCAGATGCACCTTTCCTCCTGCTGGCCATTACAAAGGAGTCCCTGCACCTCCAAAACGAAATGTCCACATGACTCAGTGCTGTTCAAGCTCACACAGCTCCCACCTATGCTTATTCAGCAGCAATGCTGCACCAGCACAGCCTGGGGGAACAACACAGAGCAAGGATTCAGGTGCTTGGATGGACGGACTCCAAGCTCCCTCCAGGCTGCTTTGGGATGAACGACGCAGGCAGGGCCGTCCTGCAGCCATCGCACCTCCACCACGGGCAGGGAGCAAAGCATCACCCAGGGCTGCAGAACAAAAAGCTGAGATGATCACATGGATAATTGCACTGGGGTCCCTGTGTGAAGCGCAAAGCTCAGAGCTTGCCCCCGTCAAGAGGTTTTTATGCCCTTACAAGGAATGCAAGCGTTGGTTTTCCTAGGATGAGAGGCCTCAAGTTGCACCAGGGGGGGTCAGGTTGGGTGTTAGGAGATGTTCCTTCTCAGAAAGAGCAGCGCTGCAGTGGCACGGCTGCACAGGTGGTGGGGGCACCGTCCATGGAGGTGTTCCAGAACTGGGGATGTGGCACTGAGGGCTGTGGGCACGGTGGAGTGGGCTGGGGTTGGACCGGCGGGTCTGAGAGCTCTTCTCCAACCTGAATGACTCTGTGGTTCTGCAGAGCTGGTAAGACACCAGTGCTGGATGGATGCTGAGGGTTTTCCTCGCTGTTCAGCTCTCTGATGACAGTCACCAGAAGAGGGGATGGATGACTCACCAAGAAGAGCAACCTCATTAACAGAGAGAAGGCATTTTCATTTAGGCTGCTTAAAGCACTTGTTTACACTTGTTTGAACAAACATTTAGCAGAAATGCTCTCTGTCAAGGCCTCAGCAATTGCAAGAGCTGGGCACTCCCTGTCAATCTGCACAGTTAAGGGGAAGCAAAACCAACACCCCCAGTACAACAATGTCATATAGCAGCAGCTCTCAGCTCCGTGTGGTTGGGTGCCCAACTCAGCCCAGCACCCCGGGGCACAGCACAGCACACAGTGGGAGCACAGTGAGGTGAGAAGGAAGCACACACACCCCAAGATGCCCATTTATTTTTACGTATTTCTCCATCATGTTCCCATTTGCTGAATCCCTACGAAATTCTTGCAGCGTTCCAGACCACGTCTCCAAGACAACAAGGGTAACTCTTCCCTGGCACATTAAACAAAGGCACCAACAGAGCTCTATCTTTTGAAGATCAGTCTGAATTCAGTAAAAGAATCCATTTCCATCTTTCTGGGAGGGATGTTCCGGGACTCCTCACCTTTCCCTTCTGGTCACCTGAGGGCTGGGGTGGCGCGTGGGGCTCAGCAGTACCCTGTGCCAGGCTGGGTGCACACTGGGGGTCCCAGTGGCTGTTGGGAACAGGGTGACCCGGTGACAGCTTGAGGCCATCCAAAGTGACAGGCCTGTGTTTCTCACCAGTAAGGGGAAAAGAGCTGCCCAACACCCAGTGTATCACCAGGAAACTTGAAATAATAGCTTCAGCCATTCAGTTATATGACATATAACAGCAAGGATGTGCATACTTACACACAAATGCAACAAAGGTTGGGAGGCCCTGCTGGAATAACTATTTGTATGGCAAAACCGTACAACTGAGAGCACCAAAAGTCAAAATCCTGAAGACAAAAGCTCAAAGAAGGAAAAAGCAGAAGGCAGCTATTCAGTACTCACTTGAGACAGCAGCACCTGCAGCACCTCCAGCTCTGGGCTGGAGGGCAGAGAGCAAGAAGCGGGGAAGCCAAGAAAGCAAAGCTGCAAACTCGATCCACAGCAAACAGGTCGACTAACAGCAGCTCCCTTATAGCTGGGGACACTATTGCAACTTATAAAAAATACAGAAGGGAGAGGAGGGATGGAGAGCACACCTTCAGCAAGAAGAAGGAAGCCTCAGCTGAGCATCCTCGGTCAACCCCAAGAACGAAGAGGAAATTACATTTTGTCTTTGGTTCTACCTTCTGCTGGCTGGACAGCACTGAGCACCGATGTCTGTGCCCTGCAGCAGGCTTCAATTGCTTCAGCTCAAACCTGGGCTCGCACTGTCCAGCAGCAGAAATCCCAGCATGGAGCCAAATGCAGCAGCTGCAGGCGCTCATCCTGTCCCACCCCAAAGAGCATCTCCATCCTTCACCCCATGGCGCTGCACTCCGGCACCCCGCAACTCAGACAGCATCACACCGAGCTGATTTTTGCCCAAACACCAGCTTTAAATGCATCAAATTGGCGCAGACTCTCTGGCCCATAGATAACTGAACTCATTTTTATCCACCCCTGAACCCATTGCAGCACTCTCTGCCCTGCAGCCCAACCCCCCGTGCACCACTCGTGCTGCACACACAGATACCCACGGTGCTCACACTTGCCTCAAATGTGACGAAGTCATCAAATTCATCAGGACAGGCCGGGGCTTCCTCCTCGGGGGTATATCCCATATCATACAGCTGGCTGTCAGGATCTGCAGAGGAGAATAATAAAGATTCACCAAAAGGAAACCCACTCCCTTAAAGGAAGGCATGATTAGAGAGGCATGACAGAAGGATGAGAACTTCCTTTTGCACACGCTGGTGCCCTCAGCTTTTGGGAAGGATCTCTGTTTCCAGGCATCCCACCTCCAGAAGGTCGGAAAGCAACTGGGGTGCTGCTCCCACGTGGCCCCTTGCTGCTCCTATGGGGCCAATGCACAGACCTGGCCCTACCCTACACCATGCTTTCTGCTGCTTCTCCCGCTTTCTTCCCTATCTCCGCTTCTTGCATCCTCTTAATCTTCTCCCAGAAGGCTCCAATCCTGCTGTGGGCAGGGAACACTGTTCGTTCCGTGTGTGACAGCCAACTACCATGGGAACAGTGGGGAGGGAAGGCAGGCTGCACCCAAGCTCTTGTCATGCCTGCTCCTCCCGTGCCCAGGCACAGCAGGAGCCGCCCTCGCAGGAGGGCAGCAGAATGGGAGCTTTCAAGAAGGCGTCTTTAAAAACCCCCCTCCTCCTCTTCCCACCCCCAAATGCAGCTGGAGCTGTGTGGGTCAGCATTGCTCCGAGCCCTCTGACAGAGCAAAAAAGCACAAATTCCCTATGCTCCCTCAAGCAACAGCTAATGCCCGATCCAGCATACGACCTACATCGCAGACTGGAAATACCAAATCAAGATCAGCTGCTGCAGTCCCAAAATAAATAGCAGGCTGGAACCCACACAGCTCAGAGCTGCGAGCACTGCAGCACCGTGCTCAGTGTCCATGAGCCTGGCTGGGCAGCGTTACGCTGAGCTCCCAGGGAAGCTCTGTGATCCCATGGGTTCAGGAGGGACAGGCTTCCTGCAGCCACTGGAGGCTGAGGACGGGAGGGGATGCAGCCAGAGCTGAGCCAAGTGCTGCAGGCATGGAGCAGCAGAGCCCTCCGCTCACCTGCTGCCCACAGTCACCCTCCCTGGTGCCGTCACCTGGGGCTGTGAGAAGGCAGTGCAGGGGCTGACACGAGCCCTGAGCCCATGGATGTGGCTGCAAATCAAAGCCAGGAACCAGGCAGATTGCTTTTCCAGAAATGGGCACACAGTGGCTGCTCTAAAGGAGCGTGCTGCAGGGCTGTGGCTCCAGCAGATGAAAGATGCTCTTGTTTGCAGTCAGTCCCTGCGCTGGGCGAGGGCTGATCCCTGCTGCTGGGGCTCCTGAGCACGTTGCTTAGGGCTCTCTCTTATACATTTACCTACCTTTCCCTGGGCAGAGCACTGTGCAGCCTCCACTTGAGATTTTTCCCATTAATCATCTGCTCTCTATGCAGACATAAGAGCTACCTCAGCGGCAGCTCCCACTGGGGATGGGGACAGGCACCTGCTCACCAAGAAGCCTCTGCCCACTGCCAGCACACAGCAGGGACAAACAGCCACCTCTCCTGATGACTGAGGCCAGCAGCCCCAGCATGCCCCCCCAGGAGCCACGAGTACCCCAGAACAGGCAGAGCAGACGCAGGCTGCTCCTTTCTGCTCATCCCTCCATTGCTTTTTTTCCTCCCCCTCTAACTAGAGGCACGAAAACCTCCTGATTTCCTTCAGACGCAGATAAAGATATTTATTCAGCTCATTCCTTCCTGAGGGGCTTGTAAAAGGGAGGATTTGCAATGAGGAGGAAACTGCCAGCTCCCTTTGGAAGCAGAGGTAGAAAACGTGGGCACGCAGCTCACTGCCATCAGCTGCCTTCAGCACAGCTCTGCCCAAACCAGCACTGAGGAGCCCTTTGGCACAGGGTGAGCCCAAGGCTGGCTGCTCCATCTGGCTGCTCTGTGCACCAGCAGGGCTCATTTGCACGGCCAGCTCCATCACCAAGTGCAAGGGGACCCTTGGAGATGTCCCTTGCTGGTGGCACACCCAGGGGACAGCGCGTGATGCTCCCATCTCCCCCTGCTCCACTGGGAGAGCCAAAAGGAACAAAACAACAAACAACAAAGGTTGAATTTTCTGCTCAACCCATTCCCTCCCCCTCCTAAAAAGCCATATGGTGCTTTGTGTATAGGGTAGAGTTGCCATGGAGAGCTCGCCTGCATGTCTCCCAGCTCAATAGGCTGCGTTAAGCCTCCAAATTCCCATCCAAAGGAGCCCCAAACCCAAGAGCCCCTCACTGCTCTGCCAGGTGAGGGGCACAGGATGGCAGCAGCGGTTCCACACCACCCAGCCCTGCTCCAGCAGGGCACAGTGAGGGATGGGTGGGAGCACAAACCCCAGTACAACAACTCTGCCCTCCTCCAAGCCCATGCCACATCCCTTCCCCACCCCCCACCACAAGCAGATGTGCACCTCCTATGTTCAGTCCTGATTTCCTTCAGCATCCTCCTTCCAACACAGGGAGGCAACGCCCCCTCCTCAGGGACCACTGCCCATCCCAAAGGCTGCCCCTCCACTTCAGTGCTACAGGTGCCTGTCCCACCACATCCCCGAATCCCAAAGCTGCAAACCAGGCTCCAGCAAACCCTGCAGGGTGCTTTCAGCCCAGCAGCCTCCCCGCAAAGAAGCAATATGCTACACATCACACCTCCTTCCCAAATTCATCGCACTGATTTATTTGACTGGAATAGATGAGCAGGGCACCAGGCACCTAGATAAAGCTTTACTTAAATTACTATGGCACAACAGCTTCACCAAGACAGCAATGCTGCTGCAGAACATACAGAATGTACTTCTGGAACAAACAAGACCGAGCATAGTTATATCACCCAGTGAAGCTAAGGTGATATTGGGAAGGGAAAAAAGCGATTTAATTGATGATGACGCCTCTGCAGCATCACTCTGATACCTATTCCTACCCCTGAAGTTCCCCACTGCCCAGCATGGGACCATTCAAACCCCACCACAGATCACATCCCAGGCGGACAGCACTGAGCACAGCCTGCAGATGGGAGCTCCTGGCCTTGTACGGTTGCAGGTCCAGCCACAGTGCTCCCTTTTCCCCTCCACATCCAATTTCCTGCTTTCCTGAGCGCTGTCCCAGGCCCTGCATGGGGCTGTGTTTGTGCTGAGCTCACACGGCAGCCAGAAATGCCCTCTCCGTCGTCTCAGTGCTCCTCAGAAGGGCTGGGAGCTGCGATGGGCTTTTCAACAAACGCAGCACAGCGTGAAGCTGCAGGGAAAAAAAGGCACGGGGTACAGAGGGCTCCTGAAATAGATTCCAAAAACTGCTTTCAAAAGGCAGCGTTTTGGTGAAAAGGCACCTTGAGTGAAGAGCTGTGGTGCCACACGGGTCAGAAACAGAGCCAGTTTTATCGGCTCCGCGTAGGAATGACCTAGAAAAACAGAGCCTTTCAGAAGTATTTAAGTCATCTGCCAACACATACTGCTGTAAGCCACAGAGCCACGAACTCAGAGCGATCCCAACAGTATGGATTACGTGCAGCTAACAGACCTGAATTATTCAGCACGGTAATAAAGCCGGCCAGCACAGATCAGCAGGAAGGCAGCACGAAGCCGTGGCTGGCTATAACAGAGAGGGCAACCACTGCAGGCTGAGCTGTCTCCATGGGCATGCTGCTTGGAAACAAGGCAAGTGTGAAACACGACAGTGCTCAGGAGATCTTGCATCCAGTGCCAGCGGGGAAGGCAGCATGCCCTCTGCCTGGAAGCACCCAGGCTGGATGGGGCAGTGAGCAACCTGGGCTCTGGAGGTGGCCCTGCCTACAGGAGGGGGTTGGAATGGGTCGGTCTTAAGGACCTCTTCCAACCCAAACTTGCCTGATTCAGGCAGCAGACAATTTGAGAAACCTCCTGGATAAGACGGTCCCACGTGCAGAATAAAAGGAGAGAAAACACCACCCCAGGAGCCCAGATGTGCCCAAAAAGCAAGCTGTCTTCTGCCCCCTCACTGCCAGCCCTGTGCCAGGGCTCAGCACTGTTCCACCACCGACCTCCGCCCAGCTCCAGCTCTGAGCTCCCACCTGGAGCAACCAAACAACCCAGCTCAAACCAACCCAGCACCGTGCCTACAGACACCTGAGTGCTGTGCTCCAAGCTAAGCAGAAGCGCAGTGCCTCTGAATCTAGGTAAGTTACAAAATCAGCAGTAAAAACTAAATATAGTGATCTATAAACCAGGCAGGTTTGAGCTCAGAGGACAGAAGAATGCGGCGTCCTGACCACAACTCAACCTGCATCTGTGGTGAACCAAGGGAAGAAAACGCATCACATGAGGAGAGACCTTGAGCTGTGCCTGAAGGCAGCACCCAGCCCACCTCACACCTCCGAGGCCAGCATGGTTGTGCTGCCAGGAGATACCGTGTCCACTGCAGCACATCCCCTGCTGCTGGCCATGGCAGAGCAGCGTGCAGCTCCCGGCCTCCAAAACCCATTGGCCTTTCACAGAATCACAGAATGGCAGGGCTGGAAGGAACCTCAAGGATCACGAAGCTCCAACCCCCCACCACACGCAGGGCCACCGACCTCCACATTCAATACCAGCCCAGCTGCCCAGGGCCCCATCCAACCTGGCCTTGAACACCTCCAGGGATGGACGGGGCACCCACAGCCTCTCTGGGCAGCTGTTCCAGCACCTCACCACTCTCTGTAGAGAACTTAATCATCCTTGGCTCTGTGTTCAAAGCATCTTAAACCCAACAGTTACACCTCAGTGTGGATCCAAGGGGCTGAGGGGTGGCAGCAGTGATGCTCTCCAGATCCCCGTGGCTCAACAAAAGTGTTTCTTCTGATCTCTATTGACTGCATGAACAAAACTACATCCAGAACAGCAGAAGTGGAGAAGAAATGGGGTTATTTAGCTAGGCTGAGGCTGCAGCCTTAGCTGATCTCCAGGGCCAAGGAGATGATCGGATCGTGGAGCTGCCATTGGCAGTGATAGACCAGGGGCAGCCCCACACTGCTGTGAACCAGGTCTCCCTCAGGTTTTGTGTTGCCTGTTACGCTCTGCTGCAGCAAGCACTCCTCTGGCATACGCAGTGAAAACATTCATAAAGAAAGAATCCTGAAAATGGCAGGAGATTCCTGGGCAAATCTCACATCCTGCTGAGCCCAAGGGCCGCTCAGCCTTCGCGGCAGCTTTACAGCAGCACATCTGAGTGAGTCCCTGCCATTCCCACAGCAGAGCTGCGAGGCCTCCGGACCACAGCTTCTGCAACACTCCCGTGCTTCTCCCAGAAGTAGGTCACCGCACCACGCTGCTTGCCAGGCTGCTTTTGGGAAGACACCCTCCCTGCTAAGGCACGGGGCAGGCCAGCTTCAGCTTCAGCTCTGATGCAACCCTCCTCCGAGCTGCCAAGGTACGGACAGGAACAAGCCTGATGGTTGACGTCAATTAAGGGAAGTGCAGGCCAGCAGAGCTCCCTGCAGCGTGTCAGCCCTCGCACAGCACATCGCTGCTCACGTCGCTGCGGGGAGGACCGCGTTTGGAGCTTGCAGAACCCCAGCCCTGCAAGGCAAGAGCCACACACCGGTACCGTTTTCAAGCACAGTCCAAGCAGGTGCAGCTTTCCCCTTGTTTTTAGAGGAGTGATGAAGGGTTTGGCAACAGGCACCTGAGGAAGCGCCCACTTTGAAGCTGGCCCAGCAGCTGCACGTGTCAGGCAGCGCTTGGGGCTCCTGGGAGCAGAAGCTGGCTCACAGGGACGTGCTCAGTGGTTTCCAAGCCAATCGTTGAAGCAGCGCTATTTCGAGAGAAAACCAAGCCCAGCTCTTCCAAGAAAGGCTCAGCTTCTTGCCCCCAGCAGAAGGGGTCACAGACTGCAAGCACGTGGGCTCCACGCTTAAAAAGCACAGCAACTGCTTGGAGCATCCCTCTGCACCACGGGGATGCGAAGTCTGATCTGCAAGGAGCAGCGCTACGAAGAGCAGCAGGAAGATTTCCCCCCTCTTAAATATGCATTTCAATACAGCATTTAAGTCTTCGCTCCTTTCGGTGGCAGGATTAACAGCTACCCTCACAAACCCCTCATCCCAACAAGCAGCACACGCCAGAGCAGAGCAAGATGCAGAGATGCAATCAGAGCAATTCCGACCTCATTCTGGCTCATGAATCAACCTTGATTTCCCATTCACGGCAGCTCCGGTGCTGTGAGTGACAGCCGAACACAAAGAGGCATCTGCTGTCCCTTCAGCCACCACGAGTTGTCTCCCTGATAGGAGGAATGGGATCAGTGGGAATGCACTGACTGCAGCAATGCGGGGATAAAGAGATCAGCAGATCGCCCAAGTGCGAAGCGTTCCCAGCAGCGCCAGATGCTCTCCGAGTCATTCAATGCACACAGGAGCCCTCCTTCCATCTGCTGAGCTTCGACGAGCTCTCACCTATTAAAAAGCAAACACCTTGCACGGCAAACGGGGCGCAGGCAGCCCTGCTGACAGCAGCAGGCTGGGGTTAGCAGCACCCCATTGCAAACGCTGCCATATTTACTGCTGCACAAACGCAGCCTCAGAAGATAACTGCTGGGTTGGGAGGGAATGCACGCTTCAGCTTCTGGAATTATCCCTGTGCATGGAAAGCTTTCATTTCACAGAGCAGAAGCCATCTGCAATGCAGATCCTCCAAAGAGAGGTGCTACACACGAAGCAGGCGGCGGCACACCTTGCCAGATGGGGCAGATATCTTCACGGCGTGCTGCACAGCTGGGGCAGGGCCGTGTCAGCAGGGCAGCCCCCAGCCCCACAGCTCCCAGGCATCCCCCAACCAGTGCCCCACTCACTGCAGCCAGCGCTTCCCGCAGGCAGGAACTCCGTTACAGCTTCCAGGTTTGGGTGTTGGCTCCGCAGCTGGATTTTCCATCTTCCCAAACCCAAAGAGCTTTTAGCTCAATATTTTATTTTATTTTATTTTTATTTAAAGAAAGAAACAAGATTTGACTATTTCCATCCTCTGGCCCTCCCCCGATGGCTCAGGGCCGCCCTGGCTGCACAGAGCTCCTTTTGTTTGGGGTGAGGAGCGGTCGGATGATGCTGCGGGCTCCAGGAACACACCCTGCCCTGCTTCAAACAGCAGTAACCTGAACTGAGCACAGCAGCCAGCCCTGCCTGCAGCAGGGCACTGCCCAGAGCTCCTGCATTGGGGGTTGGCTGGCTTTCCAGCCCCCACCCTGAGCTCAGCCCCACGCCATCCACATCTCAGTCCTGCGCTGAGTTTTCCAAGCAGCTCGCATGCAATTCCTCAGACTTGTTTCTCATAGAGCATAGAATCAAAGAACAGCCTGGGTTGCAAAGGACCACAGTACTCATCCAGTTCCAACCTCCTGCTATGTGCAGCATTGCCAACCATCGGACCAGGCTGCCCAGAGCCACATCCAGCCTGGCCTCAGATGCCTGCAGCACACCTGCTGGGAGACTGAGTGAATCCAAGCAGAGATGGGATCCACACAGGGAAGGAAAGGGACTTTAAACATAACACAATAGGAGAAAAAAAGAAGGGTAAACACATTTAAAAGAGGTGGTTCTTTGCTCTCTGTCGGTAGAGGACCACGTTCTCCCATTCAGTCTTCTCTTTGGGAAGGGTGGAAGGTAAAGCAGTCACAACAGGCCAAGGTCTTCTCATCACAGTCTCCAGTCCTGCTCCTTTTCCCCATGGTTGGCATCACCTGCCGGAGAGCAGCTGACAGCAGCAAGGCTCAGACCCACAGCATTGCTCCACCGCAGCAGGCAGATGGCACAGCACTGTGTTCCGCAGCTCAGGCAGCTGGCAAGGCAACAGGAGTGAGGGTTCAGCACCCTGCCTGTGCATAAAGGCCAGCCGGACACAGAGGCAGGTGTAAGGAAAGCAGCTGACAATACAGGTTTTGCTAGTTTCGTAAGCTTGCTTTCAGTTTGCCAGGCTGGTCTATAGGAGCTGAAGAAAATCACAGCTATTCCCCTAGGGAGAGCCTCCAGGAGGTGGGGAAAGGGAAAGGAAAGCAGAACATTCCCTGAAATAAACCCTTACCAACACTATGGCAGGCACTGTGAGGCCCCAGCTTTCCAAGAAGGGTTCCTCCTTCCATTCTCTCCCCATGTTCAGGGAACAAAGCACCACCTCCTTGCTCCCAAATCAGCAGCCAGCTCACTAGCGAGGCTGCCTGCGATGCTGGGGCGGGACATGAAAGGACCACATGGGACATGTTTGCTATGGGACACTGCCAACCCCCCACGCCTCCCTTTAGCCACAGCACTGTGCAATCACCATCACCAGGACAGCTGAGAGCCACGGGAAACCCCCAGGAACCACAAATCTTACATCAGCTCTCACGTGCAGCAAAGGGCCAAGGAGCTGCAGGCTACCAGGAAATGCAACAGGACTCTCTTGAGCTATAAAAAGGCCCAGCTAGTTAACAAAGCCTCATTAAAAGGTACTCCCAGCAGCAGGCTTCTGTCTTTGCAAAGGGACGATCAATACTTCAACAGCAGCAACGAACCCTCATGTTCATCTGAACACGAACAGCCCTGCTGGTGAGGCTCAACTCTGCTTTTCTCATAGCAGTTCAGTGCCTGCCACATCAGGGAGCTCTGCCACGCTTAACCACTGTAATAAACACACAGCAATCTCTTACCAGGTTAATAAATAGGATCTTAAAAGCTTCGCCCAGATCTGCTTCTTTTCCATTCAATTAATACAACACAATACTAGAGTGATGAATTATTGAAGAGAAACACAAGCCAGAGCTTTCACAAACACGCCTGACTCCAGTGGCAATTTATTACAAATTAATAGCATGATGCATTTCCTCCTGCAACAGGGAAACCGGGAGCTGCAACGCTCATTGCTGCAGGCAGGGCTGCACACAGACAGGCTGTGGGGTAGGAAGGAGGGATGGACAACCAACAGAACCTTTTCAGAGGGTTTCCACTCCCCAGACGAGTTGGTCTGTATGGGAAGCAGCGGCTGTAGATGGTGGTGGTGCTCAGGAGCGGGCTCCACGTGCAGCACACACACACTGCTGCACCAAAGCAGAGCTGAAATTTAAGACAAGCCCTTCTGTAAACGGAATGGATTAATGTGCAAATGTGACACTTCCTATTTGCACATGTAAAGTTACATCTGCTCGCTAGGAGCCTCCCAGTGTTTCCCACACCCTTACCAACACCCGTGCCCCCAGATGACTTTCCAGTGTTTGTCTTTGAGATGAATCGCATATTGAAAGATGTCTCTGCGTTTTGGGGGATTCTTGTCTTGTTTGATTAGCTCTTTCTTTTACTTCCTCCTCCCTTCCGCCATCCAGCCAGGTAACACAGCATTACTGTGTCACTATGGGAGCCCTTGAGCCAAGCAGACCAAGGGCAGCATCTGAGCACACTGACCCCCCCCCCCCAGCCGCAGTCAGACCCAACGGCACCCAGAACACAGCGCACAGCACGACCCAGCAGCAGCACAGCACCCAGCTCACCTCCATTTCTGATGGCTCTGATCCCACGGTGGAAATCTTCAAAGCTGATGACTCCGAGTCCGCTGGGATCGAGGTATTTGATCAGCTCCTTCACCTGCAAGCATAACAGCAGCGTTACCTCGGAGGGTTCATCGTTTCTGTGCTTTAGGAGAGGTCCTGTCGTAACTGGGAAAACTCATTATCAGGCTGCCCAGTAGGAGGGCCCAATTAAGAAGGCTTGGTGATGATGGATTGTTTCACGTTATAAATTTAGGCCACATAACTGAAATGTTTGCACAGTGAGATGATGCCCGGAGGGGGGACAGGACAGGACAGTGAGCAAGGAAGGGACAAGGGGACGTGTATTGGGCAGCTGTGTGGGGCTGGGATGTCCCAGGGCACCGCAAGGGTAATTCCAGTGCTGGGGACAGGGAAGGGAGCACTCAGAGAGCAAAATCCAAGTGGTTCCTCATGGTCCTGTGTGCAGAAAGCAGCCCGAAACAGAGCACTGAAGGGTCAGAGAGGACACCCCATCTGAACCCTGGGTGAAAATGAGAGATGCAAACCACGCTTAAGTATCACCCGGCTGCTGCTCGGGGGAGCTGACCCAGCAGCCCCAGAGAGAAGCCTGCAACGGGGATGGGAGCAGAGAGGTGGGAGGATGGAGGCCAGTGGGCACCTTAACGGCAGGGCCAGAACCTCCTGCCCCACCAGCCACACTGCCCTGCACCCCTCCTGCCCTGTACCCCACAGCTCTGCCCATAGGAAGGCCGTTCTGCCTTCCAAAAAGCAACAGGTTTTGCTCCTCGGCTAAGCCAGTGGTGACAATTCCAAGTTCACACTGACACAAAGGCTCGGCAGCTGCATGACCAGGGGTTTTCCAGGAAGGGAAGGGATTCCCCGCCAGCTCAGCAGCCCAAGGAGCAGGAAAAGGAAGCAGTGAGCCTTGCTGGTGGATGGATGGATGGATGCAGCAGGACCACACAACCACTGCTTGAGCAACCAACAGCGATAGAGCGGCTCACTGGGGGACAAGACCTCAACGGAGCGAGCAAGCTGGATCCCAACACAACACACTGCTGGCTGGGACTTGGCTTTAGCCTAAATACAACCGCCAGACGAAGGCGTTCCCCCAGGAATCTCAGATGTAGGGTTTAGATTTGGGTGCGTGGAGCCAGGAGCTGCCCTTGATGGTCCTCGTGGGCCCCTTCCAGCTCAGGATATTCAATCCCACAACTCAGCCTCACGCTCTGACCCGGTGGCGGCAGCCAGCGCTGACTGGGGACTGCTGGGAACCTGGGAGCAGATCAGAACACATCACTATTTCACTTATAACAGGACAGAGCCCCAGGACTGCATTCCTGCTGAGGCTGCGGTGGGCAGAGAAAACACACAGCCACACACAGCCCAGCAGCTCCGCTTCCCCACCCGCTCCTCACTGCTGCCCCCAGCCAGACCTGGCCCCAGAGTGGATTGCTTCAACAGAGGAGAACGTGGCTGTGGACAGCCCAGAAAGGTTTCCTATCGTTTTTTTGTTTTTTTCTATAGCTGTCTGAGCAGCTTTGCAAGTCGCTGCGCATCCAGCCATCGCTCCTCACACATCTGCACACCCAGCTCGGACAAAACCTTGCCCCAATCCAGCTGCTGAGCTGCTAGCAGCCTCCGCTTCCACCTCCCCCTATCGCTGCCTGCAGTTCTGCAGGCTTGGTGCAAGGCTCCACGCTCCCAAAGCCAGCCTGAGCCTTCTGCTCAGCCTCACCCAGCCCACCCCTCTGCTCAGCCTCACCCAGCCCACCCCTCTGCTCAGCCACAGCCTTTGCATTGCAGGCTGCCCTACCACGTCTGCCTGCTGTGCAGCACAGGACAGCCTGCAGGATCGTGGCAGCAGACATTGGGCAGCCCGCAGAACTTCAGCAGAGAGAAAGCTGAGTGCCACGCTGACACTGATGCCAAACACAGGGAATTTCTGTTATCGGTGCTCTAATAAGCAAGGCAGGGCCCTGGCTGGATGCTCTACTCCTTGTGTCTACCCAGCTCTCCAGCCTGAGGGGCTGTGCAGGGTCCAACAGAGCACGCAGCAAGGAGCAATCCTGCTTGTGATGCAGCAGCTACTGGAGGGCACAAATAGGTGCCTTCATTTGTGAATTACCACTTTACCTCTGGAAGCTAAACCCAAGAAAATATATATATATACACACACACACATATATATATACACATACATGTTTTTAAATGCTAATTCCAGAAGTTAGAAGCTGTGTTCTCTACCTTTGGAGACGTGCAATGTGTTGGCAGCACTGCCAGGACCCCCGGGCACTGCACGACCTGCAGACTGCACTGCCCCAAGCACTGAGTCAACCAGCTGCAGTGTGATCAGCTGAAATGAACGGATCCCTCTTAATGCTGCATTTGTCTGTGCTGAGTCCACAACCTTCCCCGCGTGCCGGGTATGCAAACAGTGTGAGCAGAACTCAGTGTCTCTCCATCCGGTGCGTGCGTCCCGGGATGCTGCTGTGATCTGAACAGGGCTGCACAGAACTCGGAGCAGAAATGCCCTTCCCAGCACTGCACCTCTGTAGTTCCACTGACCCGAGCCATGCTTGCTGCCATGCTGGCAGCACAGGGCTCCATCTGCCCCAGCAGCGTTCATAGGAACTCACTCCATCATTTGTTAAAGGATCTGGCACCACAGCAAGCAGGCAGAACCCCACAGCAGGCTTCTCTCATGCTGCAATTACACCTAATTAACTAACCTCTAAACTACCCCCCAAGGGGGCAGATCTCATTACAGGGAGAGGCAATGGTCAATTGTGAGGAAGCCGCACAAGAGCTGCATTATTTATTCTGTGAGCAGTGGCACCAGGCCAGGGCTGCTGTGGGCACTGCCCTCCACGGAGCCCCAGGAGGAAGGCAGCAGGTTGTGCCTGGCCAGGCCCTGCTCCCAGTCCCTAACTAACACCAGTGAGGATGCTGAGGACCCCTCCTGCCATCCTCATGGAGCAGAACAAAGCAGCACATCAAGGCAAAGCTCAGTGCACAGCCCCACGTTTCTCACGTCCAGCTGCTTTGATGCTGGCAGAACCCCCCCCCCCTCCCCCAGGTCTGCAGAATCACTCAGGTTGGAGAAGACCTCTCAGACCCCCAGGTCCAACCCCAGCCCACCCCACTGCCCACAGTTCAGGAACACCTCCATGGACACTGACCCCATCACCCTTGTGCAGCCGTGCCACTGCAGCGCCGCTCTAACAGAGAATAACTTTACCCCAGTATCCAACCTGACAACATCCTCCCCCTCAGAACAGCGGGGGTTCTGGGACTTTCGGGCCGTGTAGCTCCATGGGTTCCCTGCACCTCCTCCAACCAAGCTCTGTCGTGCTTATAAACTCATTCTCAGAGCCCAGGTATGACTAAGTTGTGCATCAATTGCTTTTACGCTGCAGCAACAACATTTAAGGGAACAGCTTCGAGGGCGGCTTGAAAACACCAACGGGAATGAGAAGTTACTCTGAAATGCTTGTATCCAAACTTAATTGCTTTTGCCTCAAGCGTTCCAGATTTCCTGTCCCTGCCAAGCACTCCAGCTCCGTAATAAACACGTTCATTTGTTTAACCAAACTTGAAAAAGTTCTTCTTCCTCCAGCCCTCCAGGATGGGGAAGGTTTTGTTTTCCAGCTTTTGTCCTTCTAATGATGGGGGAAACCTCTTCTCACCCCTCCAAACGCCTGGCTGCACCCAGAGGGACAGGAGGTGCTGTGCAAGGCTCCCACTCCTGCAGCGTGACAGCAAGCTGCACAGATACCAACAAGCCCCATGTGTGCTGGGGAGGGGGTGGGGGTCACATACAGGGGACTGAGGGCTGCAGACTGCAAACACCGACCCTACAACGCCCTACAAGAAGCTGGATGATGCTCATCCACCTCACTGCCCTTCAGCCAGCAAGTCTTCCTGCAGCCCCCAACCCCACAGCAAGGCAGAGCTGCCAGGGAATGCTCACTGCCTGCTTCCTGCCCTTGAAAGCTTCTGTCCTCCAAGTACAGCTTCGAGCTCCTCCTGCTCAGCCTGAGCTTCCTGCTGGACTCCAGAGAACGGATTTCCCCTGCCAGGTCACCCAGCTCCAGCTCCTGGCATTGGGTTTTGCTCCTTCCTGAACGGAGGTGGAAAGGGGCTCCTGGGGGTCTGCGGGATGGGGCTGAGCAGGGGGAGCTGCTGCTGCACCAGACAGGAGCACAACCAGGAGAGCTGCACTGAGAACAACGCGACGGTCGGAGAGGGAAATGCTTTTGGCACGCAAGGAGTTGCAGGAAGCACAGAATACACCGCTCCCCAAGGACAAACCTGCTATGAACAACCTGAGCACGGCAGCGATAGCAAAGCACAGCCCCGTCCCACTCGTGGCCCCGAGCTGCTGGAATGCTGGCAGTGTGCTGCCAGCCCCCAGCTGTGCTGCAAGGAGCAAAAGCACAGGGAAGTGCCACGTTCTGGAATGTGATACGGCTTCACCCAGCTCAGAATTGCTCACGCTCACGTGGAGGAACCGGTCCGGTGCCTCTCAATAGGGAGCCCGGGTGGGTGCAGCACATGGGGTGCAGAGCGTCACTCCCTGTCCCGGTGCCAGGTTCAAAGCCAACCCCCTCTGAGCACACGAAGCAAGGAGAAGTCGAAACAGGGGTAAAATTGAGAGAAATTACGCAGGCAATTGGTGTAATGGCTCTCAATTACCGGCTGTATTGGGTTACATAATGATAGCAGAGCTTTGAAATGCTCTGGAAGTGTTTATAGCTGAAGCAGTGTCAGGATGGTTCCAAGTGCAGAACTGCTGTGCGCTGCTGCAGCCCCATCCCAGGGGGTCGGCGGTCCCAGATCCATTCTGCTGCTTACCAGCCCTGAGAAATGCCCACCCTGCTCCTCACGGGGAGCAACGCTTCCAGGATTCAGCCTCTGCTCAGAACACAGCCCTGTACAGGGGCTCCTCCCTGCCCACCCAGCCAGCGCTGTGGGTCCAAAGCCCCCAGCAGGTAGCAGACATAAAGAACCCCCACCACCCTCAGCCCCCTGCCAGGACCTGGCTCTGCTCCCTGCCCTCTTGCCCGGGCTTTGGGATGTATGTGTGCTTCCAAAATACCTCTGTGCCAGAAGGAAGAGTGGATAAAAAAGGTTTCTCAAAGGAGCTGGTGGATGGGGTACGGCCATCCCCACGCAGCCGGGTGATCCATCGGTCTGATTACAGCCACTGATGTTATCACAGAGATTTGCTTCTAAGCCATTCCCAGCCACAAAAAAAAAAAAAGGGCCCTTTCAAAGAGCTCGGAGCCAAAAGTTAACAGGAGAAGCAAAAAGGCGCCCACCCTCCCCACACCGCAGAAATAATCCCTCCATTGGAGTCCTCGGGATGCTTACAAATGAGAACACTTCATTTGTGCTTAACCGTGATCCGCTGTGCCCAAGCAAGAAACACTGGGGCTTGGAAGCTTCTCCCAGCAGAAGGGAACAGCTCCAGATTCACTTCTTTTCCAAAGCACACGGCCACAGTCCGTCCGTCTGTCCGCCCGTCCATCCATCCGAGCCCACAGCATCACACTGCAGCTCTGCTCCCATCAGCAGACTGCAAAGCCAAACAGCAATTAGAGCAATTAAAGGTGCAGCCGCACAGCTGGAAGCAATTTAAGCTTCACTGGCACTTCTGCAGCCTGCAGATCCACCAAAGATGCTCACAGGAGCCTCATTATAGGCAAAACGTTGGGGGGGGGGGAATATTGAGGTTCCCCTGTGTCAGAGCTGCAAAAGATGAGATCTGATGGGCGAGTGGGTGATGATGGAGGGAGCTGAGGGGATGTTCAAACCCAGGGATATCAATAGCAAGGGGGAGGGGCTAAAGAGGGAGATCCTCAGGGGTGGGAGAGAGAGGAAGGCTGCTTGTCAAGGAGGGGTATCAGTACTGAAGGAAATAAAGCAGCCCATGGGAATGGGGCTGGGAAGAAAGGCCAAAGATCTGCTGCTCCCCAGAGCACAGAAAGCAGAGGGGCCTCAGTGCCTGGAAAGAGCTAAAGCAGGTGGGTGAGCTGAGCTGCTGACTCCACGGAGCAGAGGGATCCTGTGGTGCAGCAGGTTGGTCCCCCTCCAATCATCTCCTACATCAAAACCAAAGAGAAAAGACAGGGATGTCAGCAGGAGGGCTTCTGCTGGTGCCCCAAGGCCACTCCTCCTCCTCCCCTACACAGCACAGCATTCCCAGCCTGGAGCAAAGGCGGTAAGGAAACACAGAGCTGCTGCAATGGGAGAGGCAGAGCTCAGCCTCAATGGGGTGAGTCGAGTTGGGTCATTGCACAACACCACCAAGCAACAAAACCTCCTCGGCAGGTGTGCCCCCACCTGAGGCTGCCATCCCACAGCTACAGGGAACAGCAGGCCTTCTACAACAGCCAAAGCTCCCAGTCTTCACCATACGGAGGAAAAAATATACCGAAATTCACAAGTATGTCAGCTTTCATGGCAGCAATGGCAGCTGGGCTCTTCCCTTTGACGTTTAGCTAGGAACTGCTGCAGCCAAACAAGCAGGCAGCACTGAGCTCTATGTGCCCCCCGTGTTTCCAATGACACCAGGCAGGCTGTCCCTGCTCCTGGTACCTCAACAGAAGCCTTCTCACTGCCCACACAGAACGAGCAGAGCGTATTTCAGCACAAGGCAGGAAGGAACAACTGGCTGTAAGGAGACACAAGCCTGCAGCCTGCAGCCAACCCACCAGTACAGCCCCGCTGGGTCAGACGGCTCCCAGCAGCCCAGAACCCCACCTGGTTGCAGACAAACCCCAGCAGCCCGCAAGCTGCATTTCTGCTTTGGAGGAGCTGACACAATTCCTGCATCCCCAGGAGCCGAGCAGAGCTCTGCGCCCCGAGCCGGATCCTTAAAAAGGGACCACGAGCACAGAGAACAGCAGCAGAGGATGCCCAGGGCGGTGCTGTGGGCACAGCAGGCTGGCAGCTCGGCGCTGCAGCTCACGGCTTCCCCCATCGCCGTGACATCCCTCCACGGCACAGCAACGCCGGCTGCCCCTCTGCTCGTCGAGCATCAGAGGTGCTGTGTCAAAGAAACACCTCCGCTTCCTTCTGAAGAGGCGTTTTTCCCTTGAGGACGTGGACAAAAAGCCCTCCTCCTCCTCCCAGCACCCCTTCACACATGGTAATTTGCTTTGTCATGCCGCTGGAATACGGCGCAGCGGTACAGCCCGGAACGCGAGCAGAGCTCCTGCGAACGCACACACGGGCCGGGCACGGAGCTGCGCTGCCAGCAATGCCGCACGCCTCAAACCAGCCCTTCCCACGCAGTACCGCTGGCAGCTCCCAGCACCCGAACCCATCTCGGCACGAACTGCAGCCCTCTCCATTTTGGGTCACGCCGGGCAGCTTCAAATTACACCGCATCTCATCTGCTGCGGGGCAGCGAGGAGGAGGAGGAAAACACGGGGCTGGCAGCGCCGGGCTTGGGAGACGCGTGAGCCGCAGCCCAGCGAGACCGGCAGGGCAGCACAGGGCCGGCATAAAGCCTAAGCTCGCGCCCTCAGCCCCAATGACGGACGGCTGCCACCGCCTCTGGGCACGGCACCGCAGCGCTGAGAGCACCGCAGCCCCGTGCCGGAGCCGGGCGTCGAGCGGCAGCAGGAGGTGCGAGGGCAGGGAGTGCCGGGCCCTCGGAACGGCCCCGCCGCGTCGGGATGGGCTCCGTCCTCACCTGCTCGGCCCCGTAGGCTGTGGCGAACTGGACGAACTCCTCCACCCGCACGAAGCCGTCGCCGTCTCGGTCGAGGGCGTCGAAGACGGGGCGCAGGCGGGGCTCGTCCTCCGTGCAGTCCCCGCGCCCCGGGGGGGCCCATGGCGGTGTCCCCGCTGCCGGCTCAGCCGCCCACAGGGCCAGCTCCGCTTCCAGCTCCGCTTCCAGCTCCGGGCCCGCCTCCGGTCCCGGTCCCGGTTCGTCCCACCGCGGCCCGGGATCGAGCGGCGGTGCCGGCAGAGGCTGTGCCGGCGGCTCCATGCTCACGGGCAGCGCTCAGCCGCCCGCCCCGCCGCTGCCCGGCTCGCTGCCCGGCGGGTCCCCGCGGCGCGGCCATGCCCCGCGGCCATCGCCCCTCTCACATCGCGGCCGGGGCCGCCGCCGTCGGTGCGTTCCCCGGGGCTCCGCCCGCGCCCGGCTTTGTGCGAGGCGGCGCCGGCCCCGCCCGCCTCGGCGGCACCGGAGGACGGCCCCGAGGATCCGCTCCGCCCGATGCTGCGGGGCGGCCCGGCGCGACCGAAGGGGCGGCGGCACCGAACCGAACCCTCTGCCGCCCGCCCGCCCGCGCCGCCGCTCGCGGAGCAGCCGCCGGCGAACCTCCGGATTTACCCCCGCGGCCGCCGCAGTAGCCGCGCGGTGACGTCACTCGCCCACCGCCGTGCCCCGCTCAACCCACCGCGACGCGGCGCGGGGCCGAGCGGAAGCCCCGCCCCCCCGGGACCGGCCTTAAAGGGGCCGCGCGCGGAACGAGCACGTGGGGCGCAGCGCCGAGCGCGGCGCTCGTAGCGACAAAGCCTTCGTCGGCGCCCGCCCGAGCCGCTCCCCTGGGTGCCGGTCGCTCCCCTGGAGCCCCTCCGTGCTGCACGCACACAAGCCGACCTCTCACCTGCCAGGACCTTCCCTGCACGTAGCTGCAGCTTGCGGCCCCTCGGCACGGCCCGCGGAGACGGGACAAAGGACACGCAAGCCCCGTTCCCGATCCTCACGTCTCCCTGTCACCCCTGCCCAGGGATCCGGTGGCATCCCCAGCTGGGGGACAGGCGGTGCTGCAAAGCTCTTCCTTCCTTCAGCTCCCTTCAAGCTCTTCCTCTAATCGCTGTGCCCGAAGACAAGGAGCAGCACGCAAAAGCTTTGGCTGCTGGGAGCTGGAACGGTCAGAATAGATGTGGGATCAACCCCCTCCCTCGGTCCCCAGGCAGGCAAACAGAGGAGAAGTGGCACAGCTCAGGCTGGAAGTTCTTTATTTGTGGCCTGGAGGAAGGAGCAAAACCTGTCAAGTCTACAATCATGTAGGAAAAGAAACCAATCTTCAGCAATCTTTAAAACCAGATTAAAAGAAATCAGGGTAAGCTAAAAACCTGCTGTCAGCAGTAGGAGGGCACTGCAGAGCCCCTCGAGCACACACATTTCAGTCCCAGCACACACCCAGTGCAGCCCCTGCAGCTCCCCAGCTCAGCACTGCTCAGCAAGGGCTGAATTTCTGCTAGCCTCTGATTCACCCTCCGTTGTGGTGTCTGAACATAGAAAGGGGACAGCATGAGATTGGTGCCAGAGCCATTAGGGCTGACAGACACAGTGGGGGGCTGACAGACAGACAGACAGACAGCTCAGGCTCACCACCTCTGTTCCCATAGAAAGGACATCTCAGGCACCTCTGCACCTGCCTCAGTGTGCTGCTGCTCCAGCCAGGAGCCCCCAGAGGAAGTGAAACTGTCCATCCCCCTGCCAGAGCCACCTTGGTCCTAATTTGTATCCAAGAGCTACCAAGCAAAAGATGCCCTGAGCACTGCAGCTGATCTCATTCTCCCAGCAGGACAAGCTGCAGGTCTGACAGCAAGCACTGGCAGTGGGGAAGCGTATGGCTTTTCCCAACCCAGAATGGGCTGAGCTATCTCCCATCCCAAAAAGGAGCTGCTGCAGGGGTCCTGTGCTGCTCCCAGGTAAAAAGAAGGGAGAGAGCAGGAAGTGGTCAGATACCCAGGACTGGGACCCCAGAAAGGAAAAACCAGACTAGACAGTGAGCACCACAGCACATTCCCCTCTACTATCCTCACAATCTCAGCCACAACAGCTCAGAAAACTGTACCAGTGCAGAGTTGGGGTTCACTTGCTTCCCCACAGCATCCTTGGTGCTCCCTCCCCCAGGCAGGAGCGGGACCAGCAGCATCACCACATTGCTGCTCTCTGCAGCTCTCAGCTCCCACTCTGGGTGACTCCACCCCGAGATGTTCCAGGGAAGCAGCATTCAGTCAAATTTCTGTCCGTCAGTCAATCCCAGGCTGTCCATCATTGATTTTTGTTTGCTCCTGCGGCCCAGACATCTGCAAGACAGCAGGGAGGTCAGCACACACAGCCCTGCTGGAGGACCACAAAGGGGTGGGGTGAAAGGAGATGCCTCTCCCAGAAAGCACCAGTCCTGGCAATGAGCTCTGTGGGCACATGCAGCCGAACTGAGTCCTGAGAGCAATGCAACCCCATGATACATGCTGCAGTAATTTCTGGGCAGCCTGGTCTGCTGGCTGGCAACCCTGCACATAGCAGGGGGGTTGAAACTAGATGATCACTGTGGCCCTTTAAAACCCAGGGCATTCTACGATTCTATGAATTCATGCAAGGAAGAAAGGGGAGGCGGAGGTTGTCAGGACTCTGTATCCAAGCCTGCTGATGGGGCACAGAAGAGGGTATTGCCTTTGTATTGCCTTGCCCCAGGAGACATTTAGAGGTGCTCAGACAATAACCTCCAGTAGGAACAAGAAATCTGGCCACCCCACAGCTTATCCCTCGCACATCCCTCACTTGCTCAGGCAGGAACAGTGCAGGGGAGTGCTGAAACTCACTCAGGACAGCCCAGCACCCCCCAGGCTTGCTGTGGCACGTATGGCATGATGACCTGAGCCTTGGGAGAGGCAGAGCCTGGCACAACTAGACCAAGGCACTGCAAGAAGGGGCAGTGCAATACCCACTGGTACCACAGCCATGCCTCCACACCACTGGGCAACAGGGTTTCTGACACAAGCCCTGATCTAATTCCACAGAGGGGGAAAGGCACGTCACCTAAAGTTTAGCAGAGGATGAAGCAATACCCAGCAAGGCGGAGAAGCTGTTGGCAGAGGTCAGCCAGCTCCCACCATCCACGACCAGTGTGGTGCCAGTCACGTAGGAGGAGAGGGGGCTCGCCAGGTACAGCGCACTGTGGGCGATCTCTGTCTTGTTCCCTGCACGCTGGAGGGGGATCGTGTCAAACTGGTTTGAGTCCTTGGCAAATTTTCCACCTAAATGATGGGAGAAAGAGCCAGCTATGACCACAGGATCTCCTGCCCGTCACCACTGCCTGCCAGACACTGCCATCCAGCAGCACTGCTTGCATGGTGTCAGTTGCTGAGAGCCCTGGGGAAGTTCAAATGAGATGCTGGCACAGCACTAGGGATGGCCCAGGGACAAAGAGAGTTCAGTAAAGGGATCTCAAGCACAGCTGTGAAACTTGTAACTGGATGCTGTAACAGTGAGCTCAAGGCATGAGATCTCTGAGCCTTCCCAGCCTCCAGGGCTGAACACACTCACAGATGGACTTCAAGAGCTGAGCCCCAGGCACAGCAGCTACCTGCAGCACACCATGTGAGCTGCGTGGCACAGGTGGTTTCTGGTGGTCCCCTCCCAGAGAGATACCAGCAAAGCATTGCTGAGACAAAGCCAGGAGCCCCAGGACCTTACCCAGCCGCCGGAACCCCTCGGTGCCTGTGATGGGGCCTGGTGCCAAGCTGTTCACTCGGATGTTGTTGGGACCCCACTCTACAGCAAGGTGACGGGTCATGGCATCTGGAAAGGGGAACACATTACAAGAGGAATGAAAAAGGGAGAGCAAAGCCATTCCAGCAACCGCTGTGGGAGAGGGAAAAAAGCCAAGGGAGGTTTTGGCCAAGAACAAAGGGCCCTAGAAAGAAGAGCCCCACATCAAACATAGGCATATGCAGCACCACACAGTAACCACACTGATTCGTGTCCAGCTCTCCCATCACAGACATCTTCCCATCCCAATACCCAGGAGCCTCCTTAGTGGCCCCATACAGCTTGCAGAAACTCAGCAAGGAGCACTTAGGTACCTATAGCAGCCTTAGCAGAACCAGCGTGCACCTGGAGGGCCTGCCCTCGGTAGCTCAGAGTTGCTGTGATGTTAATGATGACCCCACCGTGGTCCTGGGGAGAGAAAGGAGAGAGTGGCATGAGGGTCACACAGGAGCATGATGGGCTTGAAGGGACTCATGGGCACAGACATCCCTGTGTTGCCAACTCACTGAGCAGGGTCCTGCCAAAGAAGTGGGAGGTACAAGAGACGAGCAAAGACCAAACTAAACATAGGAGCAGCAGTTTGCAGTTTCTTCCCAGACAGGTGGCAGAGCACAGACAGGTGCTACACAAATCAATGCCCTGTGGCTAGGAACAGGCAAGAAACAAAGCACAGCTCCCACTTCTGGCACGGAGGCTGCAGTCCCCAGAAGGGGATGAACTGGATTCAGTGAGCAGGGCAGGTGGGGCAGGCTGATAGAGCAGTGCCCTGCTCCCTTCCACCCTCTATGATTCACCAAAGTGCGCTTTGCACAGCACTAACCTCCTCCCTACCAGGAGGCACTTACACGGAAATATTTCTCAAAGAGGATTTTGGAGGTGTTGAAGGTGCCAAGAGTGTCAATATCCATCACTGTCTTGAAGGCGTTGAAGGACAGAGCGCTGGCTGGGCACAGAAAGTTTCCTGCAGCACCTGAGGACAAGCAGTTGGGGTCACGGTCAGCTCAGGACACTTATGTGAGGGGGACAGCAGGCAATAATGCTTGGGTAAGGCTGGTGATGAAGTGGAAACAGTTCCAATAATGGCCTGTAGCTCTAGGTATGTAGGGATGATTCACAGTGAGACCAATAAAGCTCAGTCTCTGGTTCCTCTGAGACTGTTCCCTCTGTGCTGCTCTCAGGGATTCACACAATCAGTTGCTCAGATGCTCCCAGGGCAAAGCAGCGTAAGTCAGACAGAGCAAATACAGCTCCTGTGCTGGAGAACACCCTGCCTAACAGACAGCCCGTGCCAGCTCTCCCACTGCCCACTCCAGTGGCTCACCATTAACCAGGATGTCAATCTGCTTGAACTGTTTCAGTGTCTCATCCACTGCTGCCATGATGGTTTGTGGCTGTCTGACATCTACGGACAGAGGCAGGCACTGCTGCCCTGTGGCTGCAACCAGCTTTTTTGAGGCCTAAAAAAAGAGAAAAGCAAAATTCTTTATGGGATTCTATTGTTCAGCAAGGGCCAGACCCAGATCTCACGCAGGCAAAGCAAGCTAGGCCGAAACTGCATCCCTGTCAGCACAAAGCATGCACGGGCATTACCCACATGAACACAAGTCATGTCTTGTTCCAGAAGCAGCTACGTTTCACCAGCCAGCATAGCCATTACGTTTCTAAACAAAAAAAAAGCCAATACGGTCCTTAGGCAGGGGAGAGAACTGTCCAAACACAGCCAGGGCACCTGGGGGAGCCAGAGACAGCTCCTGCACATCATGCCCCATGTAGGGGACAGCTCTGTAGGGAAGGTACAAAGGTTGGATCCTAGCGAGGTCCTGGAAATAAGTAACCTTTAGATCCAAAATGTTGGTGGGTCAAAGGGCAATTGCTAACCAGCAGTTATCAGGACTCTGCCTGCGAGGTTCAGGAGGCAGCTCAGCACTGAGCTGAGGACCGAGCACTGCATACAAACCGAGCCACAGCCTCACACAACAGCTGGTGATGTTCTGCATGCCTACATGGGCTCCTCAGGCTGTTCTCTGAGAAGCTTTGAGCCAAGCACAAGGCACGCAGAGGTCAAGGCCTTGGAAATCAGTCCCTGTGCTCTCAGAAGGCTCCAATCCCTCAGGACTAAAAAGCTGCTGAGTTTTGCTGCTTGTTTTCTGACACACGGGCATGAAGGAATGCACAGCAACAGCACTAAGAGCCTCCGGGAGGCGGCTGGGTCATGCCAGCTCAACCCCAAGCACTCAGTTTGCTCTTTATTATATTTCAGTGAACTCTCTGTGATCCCTGCAAAGCTCTCTTGAGGCTGCTTCCAGCACACGAGCACAGCACAGCTTTCTCCAGTCCCTGCACCTAAAACACAAAGCACAGCATAACAGGGATTTGGGGGCTAAGAGCATCTGCACCACCCACGTAAAGGGAACTCACAGAATCACAGAACGGCTGGAGTTGGAAGGACCCTTTAAAGGGTCTTTCATCAGCAGAGGGGTGGCCAGCAGGGACAGGGAGGTGATCGTCCCTCTCTGCTCTGCTCTTGTGAGGCCCCATCTGCAGCACTGCATCTAAGGCTGGAGCCCCCAGGACGAGAAAGACAGGGAGCTGTTGGAGAGGGGCCAGAGGAGCCCCAGAGATGAGCAGGGGGCTGCAGCACATCCACTACAAAGATGGGCTGGGCTGGAGGTGGGCTTGTTCAGCATAGAAGAAATAAGGCTGCGGGGTGAATCATTGCAGCCTTTCAGTACCTAAAGGGAGCCCACAAACAGGAGGGGAGTCAGCTCTCGGAAAGGGTGGATAACAGCAGGATGAGGGGAAATGGTTTGAAGTTGAGGGAGGGCAGATTGAAGTTGGATGTCAGGGGAAAGTTCTTTACAGAGAGCGGTGAGGTGCTGGAACAGCTGCCCAGAGAGGCTGTGGGTGCCCTGTCCAGCCCTGGAGGTGTTCAACGCCAGGTTGGATGGGGCCCTGGGCAGCTGGGCTGGTATTGAATGTGGAGGTTGGTGGTCCTGCATGCAGCAGGGGGTTGGATCTTGATGGTCCTTGAGGTCCCTTCCAGCCCTGGCCATTCTGAGAAAGGCCCCCAGGTCCCACACTCCGCACTGAACACGGACCCCACACAGCCACACGCAGCCCTCCCGGCCTCCCTCTGCTCCCGCTCCCACCTCACCCCGCAGCCCGGCGCTCACCTCGGCCACACGCTGTTGGTTCCGGCCGGCGATGGCGGTCCGACAGCCGTGCCTGCAACGGAGGGGCGGTGAGAACGGCCCGTGGCGCCCCTGCAGGGCCCGGCCCGGCCCGGCCCGGCCCGTACCTCATAAAGATCTCAGCGATGCGGAAGCCGATCCCGGAGCCGCCGCCGGTGATGAACGCCACGCGGCCCCTACAGGAGTGGAACGAGGGGACGTGAGCACCGAACCGGAGCACCCCGACGCTGCCCGGCCCCGCGCCACAGCGGCACTCACGCCAGGATGTCGGGGCTGAAGAGGTGCCGGTACTCCCCGAGGCAATCGTCGCCATCCACGTCCGGCGGCGGATCCGAAGCGCCCCTCCGCTCCGCCATGGCGCCCGCACGGAGCGACCCGTGCCCGCGCACGGCACGCCGGGAGCGGAAGTGTGACGCGGCGCATGCCGGGATCCGTAGTTTCCGCCCGCGCCGCGGCTCTTCGCGCATGCGCGGGCGTCAGCGGCCGTCGCCCGGCAACGGCGCGGGGCCGGAGCGCGTCCCGCAGCGCCGCCCGCTGTCCCCCGCGTTGTCCCCAGCGGCGGCCCGGGCACCTCGGAGCGCCCGCAGAGCCTCGTGCCGCCCCGCCGGGACACCCCAACGCCTCCCAGTTCCCCCACCGCAATCGCAGGTCATTCAGGGCTCTCCCGGTGTCCCCACGCTGCCCCTAAGGACGTCCCAGTGCCGCCCAGTGCCACCCCAGTGACAACCAAGCGCCCCCCAGTGCCCCCCATCGCTGACTGCTGCCTCCCAGCGTTTCCCGGCGCCCTCCCAGCAGCCCCCACTGCCATCCCCGTGCTTCCCCATGTCCCCCCCAGCACTTCTCCGTGACATCTCCATGACAGCTGTCCGTCGCAACTCCACGATGCACCAGTGCCTCCCAGTGACATCCCGCACTTTTCGGTGACATCCCAGTGTCTCCCAGTGTCGTCTCACTGCTCTCTGTTGCCCTTCCCAGTGCCCCCCAGCAGTTCCCCCAGTGCCCCCCAGCAGTTCCCCACGGCCTCCCCCTGTCTCCCAGTACCACTCCGGTGATGCCATGCGATAACCCACTGACATCCCGCTGCCCCCCAGTGACACCCCGTGCTTCTCAGCGGTATCCCAGCACCTCCAGCATTTCCTGGTGCCTCTTGGATCTTGCCAGCACCCTCCCAGTGCCCCCAGTGACATTTCTGTGCTTCCCAGCATCTCCAGCACATCCCAGTGACGCCCAGTGCCTCCACAGCGACAATTCGGTGCCATTCAGTTCCCACTCCACACCATTCCAGTACCCCCCGTGACATCCAGCACTTCTTGGTGACATCCCAGTGCTTCCCAGTATCAGCCCACTAACACCTCGGTGCTGTCCACTGTCCTCCAGTGCCACCCCAGTGCCTCCAGTACCACCCCACTTTCTCCTCATTGACATCTCAGTGCCGTCCATTGCCCAGCAGTGACATCCCAGTGTCCCCCAACACCTCCTGCTCCCTCCCAGTCCCCCCGGTTCACACCCCAGCGCTGGCGAGGGACAGAAGCAGGGCAGCACGGGAGGTGCAACGTTTAATAGCACGGAGGTCTCAGTGCCCTCATGGCCCATAGGTGTACTGGCTATCTCCGCTCTCCCAGGCCACCAGCTCATTCTGTTGGAACCAGAAGCCAATCTCCCGCGACGCCGTCTCCACCGAGTCGCTGGCATGCACCACGTTCCTGTGCAGGGATGGGGATGTGACCGCAGGGCTCGGTGCCACCCCCTCCCCTTGTGCCCTTACCTGCTGACGTGCATGCTGAGGTCCCCCCGGATGGTCCCTGCTGCTGCCTGTGCTGAATCCGTGTCTCCCACCATAGCACGCGTGGAGCGCACCACGTTGTAGCCCTCCCACACCTGCGGGATGGGGGCCAGCTGAGCCCCACAGCCCCGCAACGGGGTGAGATGCAGTGGGGCGAGGGCAGCTGCTCACCATGGCCACCAGTGGCCCCGATGTCATGTAGGCTAGGAGCGCGGGGTAGAAGGGCTTCTGCTGTAGGTGCTGGTAGTGCCGGTCCAGGAGGCCCCGATCCGCCTGGCAGCACCACAAAGTAATGCATGGACACCTGGGGTGGGGTCCATGCACACCCTCACCCCTCTTGCAGTGCCAGTACCTGCAGCAGCTTCATGGCCACCAGCTTGAAGCCGCGCCGCTCGAAACGCCCGATGACATCGCCCACCAACCGCCGCTGCACCGCGTCTGGCTTCACCAACACCAGCGTCTGCTCCCGCAGCTCCGGGGGGGCTGGGGGGCACGGGGTGACTGCTGCTGCACAGCCCTATCTGCACCCCCATCCCTATTCCCCGTCCTCATCCCCCAAACCTGGCCCCAGCCCCGCTGTCACCGTGATGTCCCCCATGCCCCGAGTGTGGGGTAGGGGGGGATGCTGCCCCAAAGCTGTGTTAAGCATTGAGGACACGTCCAGCAGGGACCAGCGTCCCCATCACTGTCAGAGCTGTGCAGGAGGAGCAGGGGACAGCGCATCCCCGGACAGGAAAGGGGACGGCTCTGAGCTAGAGCTCGCCCCACGTTCCCTGGGGGATGCTCCGCGTCTGCCCCCGGAGATCCCAGCACCAAACCCCAAGGTAGGAGGACAGCAGGACGGGATGGGGCAGCGGAAGGAGATGGGGAGGGGTCTCCAAAGACAAGGCAGGGAGGGGGACAGGGGGAAGGATGGGGACCGGGTCTTTAGGGGCATAAGAGGATGTGACGGGACGGGGATGGGGAACGCCCGCAGGGTCGGGCGGGGCCGGGTCTCACCGGAGCCGTAGCAGCGCGGCGGCCCGAAGGGGAGGCGGATGCCGGGCTGACCCCGCAGCAGCCCCCGCGCCAGGCAGCGCCCCAGGGAGCCCATGGCCGGGGCGGGAGGCTCGGAGCGGGTCCGGCCGCCCCGCGGGGAGGCTTTAAGGGCCCGGCGGGACCGGCTCGGCCCTCCCCTTAAAGCAGCCGCGGCCGCGGGGAGCCCCGGCCCTGGGAACGGGCGTCCCGCGTCCCATCGAGGGCTGCGGGGAGAGGGATGAGCCGATACCGCGGCCCGGCTGCTCCGGGGCAGAGACGCGAGCGGCAGTTCTGAACACCTTGGGGAAACACGGGGATGTGAACGAGCACTTCAGACACCAGGGAAGGAGAAGAGGCGTCCAGCAGCACGAAGGGCTCGCAGGTCCTCCCAAGCTGGGCTCGGGCCCCCTGCCAGCTGCTGCCCTTGATCCTCCGCTCAGCCAGGGAAAAACACGCACTTTCACCCTCGGTGAGCAAACAGAGGAGAGCAACCAAACATTTTGCAAGCAGCAGAAGCATCAGCACAGAGCCCCGGGGAGGCAGTGGGACAGGCGAAGCCCCATCCAGCAGTTCCACGTAGGAGCTGCTGCAGGGAGCAGCCCTTAGCCCTCCCAGCTGCCTGCATGCAGCCATCTCCCTTTACAACCACATCTGGGAAGGCTTCAAGGTGAACACAGGCTCCAGACGAGGGCAGGAAACTCCAGCACCTGGCCCTGTCTGAATGGGGACTGAGGCTTTTAACCTCACGCTCCAGTGGCCTCCAGCCCAGCTTGCCCTGCGGTGCAACCCCACGTGTGTTTGGAGGTGCTCCTCCCCAGGGCTGTTCTGGATGGATTCAGACAGCAGAATGCCAAAGGAACAGAGATCCCACCAGGAAACAGGGAACAGAGGTGGTAGGTGAAGCCGCTGGGTTCAGCTTGGCGACAGCCTGCATGGAAACTAAAACAGAGGGAAGTTATTTAAAACAACAAAGTAAGCACTTTATTTCCATGAAGCATGTTGTTTTAGTATCACAATGGAATGATGAGAAAACGTTTAAAAAAAACCCGAAGAAGTCTCTAATCCCCGCTGACAGCAGGGAGGTTTTCAAGGCAATTTAAAAAACAAAGGGAGTGACAGAAGTGCCAAAACAGTCCCAACATCACAGTCCCCCTCCTCCTCCCAGAGCCGGGCAGGGGCAGGAAGGCGGAATGACACGAAGGTACGATTGGCTGAAGCAGTCTTTGGCGCCTCTGCCTCACGGTTGGTACACACGAGGTCTCTCAAGACGACTCCATAAACATCTCCGGGCGCAACAGAGCGCTCTGCGGGTGGAACAAAGCCCGGAGAGCTGCTGCGCCCCGCGGCTAGGAGCTGAGACACATCCTGCAGCCAGCACTGTGGCCTTTGGGATGGGAGAGAAGGAAGCGTGGTGCATGAATCCAAACAGATGTGCCCACCTGCGAGACACCGCGTCCCGCAGTGCTGACAAAGCAGCCAGGAGAGAAGGTGGTGGCAAAACGAGACATGGATCTGTTCCCTACAGTGATCAGAACACGAGTCCAGTGCAGTAACTATAGTTTCACAGTTCCGGGGGGCAAACTGTCATTGCAAAGTCTGTAGTAACGCAGGTCATTCACCAGTCTGTGCACATTCTGGGTAAACGATGGCAGGTCCTGAAAGAGATCAAACAACACGTTGTACTGCAAACACAGGAATAACTACAGGCAGCATAGGACAGCAGGGAACAGAAAGGGAGGACCCGGTGCTCCCCGTATATCCATACATGGGCATCTCCTCCAGCATCTGAGCCCAGGAAACCCGAGGTTCTGCAGCCCGCGTGCAGGGAACAGAGGCTGCTCCTGAGCTGCTCCAAGCAGGAGCTGACTGCACAGAACCAGGCCCTGCTCTCAGCACTGGCTCCTTGCTGTGCACTCAGGCACAACACAAATGGCCACGGCACGGCCATCTGCAGCAGCAACTGTTCAGAGTGCTCCTGCCAAGGCTCCAGTTCCCACAGAGCTCATCTCAAGGCCTAGTTTCCCTGAAGAGCAATTGCCTACTAAAGATTCTCTCAAAGCTCCTTCTCTACCCTTAAACCTGGGGTCTCAAATCCCCACCATCTCCCATGGGAGAGGAACCATCGACAGACAGTGAAACTTCAGCAGACTGAAAGCCAGCTGCACTGCCATGAGGGAGGTGGCAGCTCCCCCAGCTGCAGCCATAACCCTCCAACATCTGGCTAGCAGCTGGAGCAAGGTTCTGGCAAGGATCTGTGTCCCACTAGCAAATGTCAGTCTACCCTTAGGAAAGCTCCCCCCAGGGAATATATTAAAGCTCTAACTCCCACAGAATAAGCAAGTCCAAGAGATGAGATGGCAACTTTGCAACCTACAGTAAAAAATCCAATGCTAGGGCATCACTGCCCATGCAAGTGTTTGTAACAATGGTACCACTAAGGAGCCCACGGCCCACTCTGGGGAAAGCACTGCCCAGCCCAGGAATACTTGCACCCCCCTGCAGCACTCTCCCTTCTTACCCTGTCCATTTTGAAATTCCTTCCCAGCACATTTTTCTGGTTTGAGTCCACACCGTCACAGCTGGCCAGGAACTCAGGGAGGAAGGCTGAGTAGAAGCCATCAAAGTCCACCGAGGCCATGTTGTAGGTGGCAATGCCAATCTCCTCCTGCAGCAGGTCGTGGGATTTGTGGACAAGCACCTGGAGCAGCACATTCACAAACTGGAACAGCATGGTTGTCCGAAAGATCTTCTGCACAGTGAGAGGAGGACACAGTCAGGCACCTTCACACCAGGAGGGAGCACAGCACAGTGCTTTAGAAGTGAGAGCTCGTGGAGGTCAATCGGGCACGTGGACATGGCTGCACTGGGTCACTTAACACCTGCAGTTTCTGAGCTATCAGCAAGCTCTACAAGCCCTTGTGAGCACAGATATTATTTTCCAGTCTGAGCCAGGCCAAGATCTCAAGTACCTGCTGCAAAATTACCTGCGAACTTGGTCACACTTACCTCATATCTCTGGTTCAAGTTTTAAACATTGGCATTCAAGGAAACAGTACCAAGTCCCATTTAAACTCCCAAATTTTAGCCATGCACTGTGTTCTAGAAAGCAGTCAGAGTTCCTAGGGAACCTGGTTGGCTGCCTGAATGTCTGAACAGGCAGCTGCTAACAGGATGGCCTGCCCTTCAGTTGTGATCACAGACAGAGACCTGAAATGAAAGCTCTGCCTCAAAAGGCTCAAAAGGTTTGCCCTGCACTCCAACTCTCATTCTTTGTGGCAGCAGCTAACAAATCTAAATTAGAGCTTTTGGAGGATGGGTGCCACATGACAGCAATGAACAACCACCCCACAGTCACCCAACTAAATTGCAAGCAGCCTGCTGCTGGCCCACACGAGAAGGATGGAGAGACTCCACCGCTGTCTCACTTATGAACCACTCAATCCAGTAACTTCTGCTTTGTAAGATAAGTCGCCCTGTCACTGTGCGTCCTTCGCTTTCCCTCATTGTCACAGGAGGACACAGACCAAGACTGGAAATAGCTGGGGCTCCTCCTGTGCCCGGCGCAGCAGTGTCGGTGAGATGGCAGTGCCATTTTCACCAGCAATGTCCTCACCACAGCCACAGCAAACAAAGGATGCAGTAAATAAGCCCCAAATCCTGACCTTGGGTTTGTGAGCCATCTGGAAGCCTGAAAGGCAGCCTTCCACTTTCACAAAGCCATTTCCAGCTCCCTTGGACTGGAGAGCTCTCGCCTTTAACAGCCCTTTGTCTGGCACCCACCCACTGGTAAGCTCAGACTCACCTTGTGGTACAGCTTCTGCTTGGTGTTCAGTGTCTCCAAGTAGAAGAGATTCTGCTTGAACAGGTGAATGTCGGGCTGCAGGAAGGACTGGCCAAATGCCTGCAAAGTAGAATCAAGGGGAGGGGATTGATACCATAATGAATATCAAAACTGACAGGCACAACAATGTTTTCACCCCAACACCACACAGCCTCTGTTTACAGATCTCCTGAAGCATTGCCATGATGTTGTTTGACATGCATGCCAACAACTCAGCTTTTTGCCAACTGTGTTCAGGTGGGAGGAACACGACCTTCTGGTGCCACATGCCAGGAGAAGAAACCCCTGGCAGCTTCTGCTGCTTCTCAGTGAAACCCTTTTGTGAATCTGCTGAAGTCAACCTTGTTGCCAGACTGGAGGAAATGAAGAAGCTTTAGTGGCCATGTGCTCAAATCCCTGCGGAACAGTTTCTAAGCTGGGTTTGTTGGAACCAGGTACCACCATGCACTGAAAAGGAACAACAGATGCTGAGCACGGTTCCCCTAACAGTTTACTTGTAAAGGATATGTCTGTTTCTCAGAGGTACCCAGAGTACCATGGTGAGCATGAATATAGCTAGAACACACTCACTGCTCTTGCTCTTTATCTGCATCTAGAGGGCAAGGTGACTGGCAGATGTGATAAGATGTTACTGCACTAAGTTGTAAGTTATGGGTGAGGACTGGGAGGCAGACCCAGGCATACCAGATCCCCCAGTAAGATCTGCTGGACCCCACTGAAGCAGCCTGGTGTGCCTGCACAGACTCTGGGATAAAGCACCTTTAAAACTGTACAGATGAGCAGAAGCAGGCAGCAGAACTTTTGTAGTTGCTGCTCCAAGATCTCATGAACAGAAGATTATTCCTTTGCAACAGCCATTTATTGTTAGATGGACAGAGATAGCCCTGATCTGTGGAAACCAGCACGTGAACTACTAACACTAAACACAGACACTGGCTGTTCTTGCAGTGAAGAACACTCACAGAACACTCAGCTTTTGCACCAAAGCAGCAGCACGTAAGCAGTAAAACTGGCCCAGCAGTGCCAAGCAGCCTGCAGCTGTTACTGAGACAACTCCATCAGTGCCTCCCCCAAAACAAGATGCTGAGGCAAGTGAGGAAATGTTAAGCTGATACAGGAGAAAAAAGAAGCTTGGGTAGCTCTGGACAGGGACAGCTCTGGTCTCCATTCACAATAATGCTAAAATACAGAAAGTCCAGAGAGGAGTATCAGTATAGTTCATGTCATGTAGCACAAGAACTCCCTCTTTAAGTGTCCACCAGAAGGTCACCAGCCTCCATAAGCACTTTTGGACAGGGCAGCTCTGCAGGACCCTTGCAGTCTGACACATGGCCCTCACTGCCCTCTGACTGCCACCTGCTCTTAGCTCCCAGAGCACAGTGTGAGCATACTGCTGTTTGCACTGCAAAAGGGCCCCACACCAGGCAGGCTGCAACAGGCTGCTCGTGAAGAGGCTGATTTTTTTCTGTTTCTGTATGAAACCAGAGGACATCTTGGTTTCAGGAAACCTTTCCTGCACCAGCAATTTATCCTAATGGAATCAAAGCAGAAGTAAACAGGACTGCACCAGTGATATTTTAGGTCCAGACAAAGAATGTAGGCATGGAAAGGAATTAGCAGGAGTGAGAAAAGAATGCTAAGTGAGGCACTGTTGACTTTGCAAGCACGTCAGCAAGATGTCTCTACAAATATTTTCATTTTTAGCAGCTCCTACACACAAGACCTCACTCTGTACATTGTCTAACCCCTAGCAGCCACATTTAATGCCCTGCCAAAAGCAGCGTGTGTTCTGTTACAAAAAGGGTTCTGACAGAACTGTAGTGGAGTTACCTGCATGATGGCACTGAACTGCGCTTCATTCTCCATCTGCTCTTCTGCCACCCCCCTCTGGACACTGGCCAGAACACTGGATTTGAAGAAGTACCGCCAGTTGTGATGGAGGACTCGGAAAAGCAGCTCAAATAACTCTGCTTTCACATCAGGAGATGAGCGCTAGGAGGAAAGAACAACACCTCAGAAAGAGGCTCCTGTGCTGGAATCCCACTTATCACCCTCTGGATCCCACTGCTGGCAGCAACCTGCTCTGTCTGGTGGCCATCCAGGAGCACTCTGCTGCTGTGGTACCAAAGCAAAGGGTTTCCTTCTACGGAAGGCATCGACCTCAGCAGCTGCTGGATCATACCAACATGCTAAGAACACACAATCCAGTTTTGTTTTACCTCCTGCTTTGAGCATGTCTGTACTTTTAGTGTCTTTGACAATTTCTGACAAAATCCTCCACCCACTCTGCTTCCTACCTCTCCCCCCTCAGGTCTCCCCACGCTGGGACTGACATTTACAGCTCCTGGAAAGCAAAGCCCTTCCTTGCTCCCACAGCCCCAGCAAGGCCTTCGCTTCCCCCCGTGTCCACCTACTGTGAGAGCAGTCCTACCTCTGCGATGATGGGGTACACCTGCTCCATGCACAGTGAGATGACACTGGGTAGAAAAGGCTTGAATACTTGGCCTGGTTCCTGCACCACCACTTGCAGAATTTTCAGAAACTTCTCCACCACCCGACAGCCAGTGCTCCCCTCATGGAGGATGCTCTCTGCCAGCTGCTCTCTACAATAAAAAATGAAGTTGGATGGGATCTTCCCCTGAGATCAGCATGCTTACTTACCAAATTTAAAGGGAAGCAGACAGTGTCTCTAAGCTTCCTCAACTAATACAGCCCAAGCACATTAAGCCAGGGAAGGGAGGTAGCTTCCCTAACAGAAGCTTTAGGGACAACAGGGATGCACAAAGACACTAACTGGTATAAGTAATGCCAGAGTCCAGCGTTCTGTATCACACACTTTCAAGACTGTCAAGTCTCTGGGAAAGCTGAAATTGCACATCAGGTACACGTGCCATTGTGGATGGACTGGGTCACTTCAGGCTTAGAAATATTTTCCTTAAACTAAGCCCTGGATACAGAAGAAGAAGTGGAACACTCTTTTCTTTTGGGACAGGGATGTGTTCAGTTAGCTGGCCAAGACAAATCACTGCCAGGGATAAGAAAAAAATACCCAGCAAAAGACAATACCTGGTGAACATATTTAGGAAGGTCTGTATGATCTGCTCAGTGAAAGGCACTCCCATCTGCACTCTCAGTCCTTGAAACAAAGTGAGGAAGAAGCTCAGCATCTCATCCGTCACATCTAAGACAGAACAGGAAAGCAAAAAGAACATGTTAAGGCAATGTTCAAATACATGAAGAAGTCTTTTATGCGATATCTGCTCCTCCTGCACAGGGAATTACGTTTATTCCTGAAAAATTAGCAGCAGCTTCACCATTAGAAATTTAAATCAATAGTTGGTCCTACAAGACTTGAAGATGGCTCAGACATTTCCAGGGACAAGTATGGTCAGCATCAACAACTCAGAACAAATACAGCAGTGCAGGGGCCATGGGTCTGTCTGCCTACACAGATTGCTTGGAGAAAGCTCCTGCAATGCTCTGGGCTTCAGCAGCTCACTGCACACACAGGGTTAACAGGAAAAATGAGGAAATCCACGACAGTTCTGTACAACTTGAAGTGGCCAGGAGACAGAATCCAGCTTTTTTTCTTTTACTTTTTTTTTTTTTTTTTGTTGGGGGGGGGGGGGGGGGGGGGGGGGGGGGGGGGGGGGGAGGATCTGACAAGATTAGCTGCACCGAAGCTAATTCACCATCAGTCCCAGCATGCTTTATTGAACAGCCACAGTAAGCTGCAACCACTCAGGTTCTGCTTCATGCAGCCTTTTATAGCTAACACAGAACAGGTGAGCAGCCTCATGCAACTCAAAGCAGCAATTCACTGGAGTCACAGCATCAGCTTGCTGCCTTGGATCCTTTATGTCTTTGTTTTGGCTCCCCACAGGCCTGTTTCACTGAGATGGTCTCACCTGGCTCCAGAAGTTTTTCTGGAATGCCTGGCTCTTCACAAAGCTGCTGCAGCCCCCAGCAAGTGACAAGATGCAAAATGTAAGAACTGGCCACAAGACTGCCAAACAGCAGTCCTGGTTACATTGACTCACAGAATGACTTGGGTTGGAAGAGACTTTAAAGACCATATATAGTTACAACTCCCCCCTGCTGTGGACAGGGCTGCCATGCCATCAGGTTGTCCAGGCCCCATTCATCATCTTGGACATCTTGGGAGCCCGTCCTTTACAAGGATATTAAAAAAAATCATGACCACTACTATACTTTGTTTTCAAGCTTTTGGAGAGAATAAGTGCCAAACATAGGCACGGTATTTTGAAGCTCTTTTTGTGCTCATGAAAAGCTCCATTCCTTTTCACTGCCTGAAAACAACACAGGGCATCTCCACCCACTGGAAGTGTGACAAGTCTTGATGACCATATTGTATACAACACCAGATCTCCCTTTCCTCTTCTGAATCAGCCCACCCACCAGGACAGACCTGCATTACACAGCAAGCCCACACACCTCACGTCAACACCATGACCCTATGTTGATGGGCTCTGGGTGTTACTGGGAGGTGATAAAGCTACTCACAGCATTAAACCTGTCCTATGGTTATACCTGACTGATGAATGAAAGCTGGGAAGAGGGCTAGTGAGACCTGCACGGATTCTTGCAGCGACTGATAACAGATCTGCCGAGACTTGGTGGATTCTCCAGAGATACTTTCTACAATATCTTCTAAAACGCTGAGTGTCTGATGGATGATCACTTTGGCTGCAAAAAGAAGAGAGGTGATACTTCCTGCATATGTCAAAACTAGCCACAGGCAAAAAATGAAGAGAAGTTCTTGTGTGTTGTTCTATGTATTGCTCACAGTAACAGCGGCAACTTGCATTCTGAAATTATACAGGCCTACTGCCCTACAGATGCACTCACTGCTTGAGAACTAAGGTGTACAGACTGAAGGAAGCCATAGGACAGTATTATTTCCAACACAATATAGATAAAGAAAAAACAGCCAAGAAAACAGAAGCTTTTTCTGATAGCAAAATATCCTGAAAATCTCTATTTGTGGAAGTAACAATTGGAGCGATACACAAACACTAAATAAACTAACCCAGAAGTCAGAACTGACCCATGTGAGCAGGCTGACCCCCTTGTGAAGCTCAACCAACCCTCTTCATGCTCCCTCACCCCACAGAGCTGACCAGCAATTCAGCTTTGTCAGAAGCCGTGATGCTGTGCACTTATAAGCAAAGAATTCAAAAAAACAAACAGAAAAAACACAACAAAAAGACGACAAGACACCCAAAAGCAGTCCCAAAACACACACAGCTTCAAAAGGTCCCTAAACCCCATCATTTCAGGGCTCTCATCCTACACGTGCATACCCTCAGCAGTACTTCCTAAGTCTAGAAGAAATTCTTATTTTCCCCTTTAAGCTTCTTAAACCATCATCTTCATTAACACTGCCTCCAGTCGACGTTTCTAGTACTACAGCGTGGTAGCCCCAGCTTTAGGTTGCTCAGCATCCCCAGTGCAATCAGTGCCATTCAAATTTTTATTACAAACTTGATCCCACTTTCCCTGAGCAATTGAGGAAGACAGTACTTTGGTGGAGCAGTCTGCAGCAGCCGGGGTGAAAGTGTCCCTTACAAACCATAGAGAAAAGAAACTAATTGCTCCTTTCCTATCTTTCCCACGTGCTAAACAGTTCTCAGCCAAAATAATTACTGGAAAGACAGCTCAACGACTCCCTCCAACAGTTAGCACTGCAACTGCAGGAGGCTAGCACACACTAAGGAACTGGGTACTTACTGTCCTCCAGCTGCACCTTCCTCTGTGGCAATATAGCATTGGATTTCAATTGGCGATAGTCCCTCGTCAGGGCAGAGATGAGGCTGGTGTGGTTGGTGGAGCGAACAGCCCACTGCTGCTCACTCTCAGGAAGATTTGGCCAAGGTAGCAACAATACATTTGATAGTGCTCTGCACACCAGCACCTGGGCCTGGAAGCAATGAAACACGGAAGTTTTCAGAGTTTGCTACTCACTTATGCACAACCTTAGACTGACATTTTATGGCTGCCCAAAGCAGCAGTGCTAACTATTCGAGGAAAGAGTTCAGTAGCAGTTGTGTCCAAGTGACAACCAGAAGCTCTGCAAGGTGAGAGAGAAGTAAAGCTCCAGCTTCAGAGCTGGAGTCAGCTCTCATCTCTCTCTGCCCTTCTGTGTAACAAGAACTCAACGTTCCTTATATCTCCAAAACAAAGACAATGCCAATTCTGTTGCTCTGTCTGGTTTAGACAGGAAGCACATGTTTGTACAGCACTTTGTATCTCCATGCTAGTGTCCCATGCAATACAATCCCCATCTTTGCTGTGGCTTTTCAGTAATTCTGTAATACATTCATTTGGAGTGAGGTATCTAGAATGCTAACAGAAATGTCACCAACTCTTTCCATATGTCAGAATCCATATGCCAGTACTGCATAGGCAATGCAGTCAGGGTCTGCGTCAGCAAGTGAGAAACAAGTAAGATAAAAGAGTTGCAACTGTGTTTTTTTCCCCTGTACTGCAGCTTGAAATAGATAATTATTGATAAACTGCCACTATGATCCCTTGATGTGCACAGAGCTGAAGCACCTTATCAGGAAGCCGCTGGGCAGAAGTGTCTGTGATTCTGTTGAACACCTTCTGCACTGCAGGGATGCTGATCAGGAACACTGGTCGCACCGTAGTGGCTAAGGAGACCAGCAGGTGGCACGCAGACAGCAGCAACTTCTCCTGCACCTGGAACAGAGGGGGCACATGGTCAGGCTGCCCAGGACCACAAGGTGTGACACTTAGTGACAGACAGCACAGTGAGCTGCCATTACCATGCTTCTGCAAGCAAAACAGTGCAAGTATTTTTATCACAAGGGTGGTCACACACTGGAACAGGCTTCTTAGGGGTGGCTGATGCCCCATCCTGTCACTGGTCAAGAGGCATTTGGATAATGTCCTTAATGTCTGCTTTAATTTTTAGTTAATCCTGAACAGGTCAGGCCGTTGGACTTGATACCTTCGTAGGTCTTCCAGCTAGAATCATAGTAATACTGTGGAATAGAGATTTTCCTGTTTTCAGGCCATGATATGCCTGTAAGTTCCTTACTGTCACACTTCTGGGTGGGATAGAGTTAATTGCCTCCATAGAGGCTCACACAAGGCTCCGTTTTGGATTCTTGATGAAAGCACTGGTGTAGCACACTGGTGTTATCAGCTGTTGCAGAGCACTGCTTGCAGAGCCAAGAACTGTTGTGCTTCTCACACTGCCATGACAGTGGGGAGCTTGGGGTGCACATGAAGGGGCACAGCCAGGACAGCTGACTCAAAGGGCTGTCCCACACCACCACAGTGCTATGCTCAGCACTAAAAGCTGAGGAAAAGAATGGGGGAACAGACCAATGGGAAGCAGGGAATGAATGAACTCCTCGTTTCTCTTTCCTTGTACGTGTTTTACCTAGAAAACTGTCTTTATCCAAACCCACAAGTTCTTGCACTTTTACATTCCAATTCTCTCCCCCACCTCACCTGGGCAGCAAGCAAGCAGCCAGGTGATGCAGAACTGCCTGCTGGGTACACTTATTTTTGCATTACTTTGACCCATGGTGCTATTATCTCAGGCTCAGCCTTGGTAGGAGATGTGTTATGGCTCTGGAAGACATATCCAACTCTCTGGTTCACACCTTGGGCCACGGCGTGGTCTGGAGCATGCTGCTCAGCACCTGAGTCCAACTACATCACCATGAGAGCCTTCCACTCTCTGTGGACATCCAGTCCCAACCCCAGCCCAGCACTGACGTGGATACCTTTGAACTGATGAGAGGTGTGATGGCTTCCAGAGCTGTAGAGACAAGAGAGATGAACTGCTCCGGGTTCTGCCGATGCACTTCACTGTAGAACTGTGCCAGCCAGTGTGAGTAGGCCTGCAGTGCAGCCAGGGACTGAGCGTGGCTGTGGGGAGAAAGCAACCGTGAACTGACATAAAGCAAACACCACAGGATGGCAAGTGCCATGACACCCCAGCCTCAGTGCTCCTGTAATCAATTTCCATATTCCCTAATCCCACAGCACGAGATTCATTTCACATGCTCACTTCATTAGTGGAAAGGGGGAAAATGCATTTGCCTTACAGAAGTCTTTGGGCCACACAGCTGTCAGCCTATATGAAATGTTGTCCAACTGCAGCTATCCTATCCTTGTCTTGCTGCAAGTCTTACTGAGAAGAGTCTATGAACACTGATATCCCTCCAAAAACACAGCTTCTCCTAGATGTATGTGTCCCCATCACAGCAGCTGCATCTCAGTCACCTGTGGCAGGCAGCTTCCAGGCCTGCATCACCTACCTCACCACACATCAGCTTGTCAGCAAGTCCAGGGGGTTTCCACCCAATGGGCAAAGACAGAGAAATCTACTTTTAGCAGCAGGATGAAGGGGTTTTCATGAATTAGCAATTTACCTTTATATCTTGTCTCTCCCATCCTTTGTATATTTATTGTCTCTTTCTCATTCTTCCACTAACTGAAAACTGAAACATTCCTGTGATTATGTTACATGGCCTAAAATTCTTCTTCATCCTGGACCCGGACATTCAGAAGTGTGCTGTGACTGGATTCAGCCACCAAGCAGTAGTATTAAACCAACAGGATAAAATGATAATGTCAAACAACCAACTGGTTGCCTATAATTAGAGATTATGATTATACTTTGGCAAAGAGCTATCTCACGTTTTTGAGTCAGGATGACTCTTTGGGGATCAGACAGGTGTCCTCCAAATATCTGGCAATGTACCTTTTTTAGCCTGGCACTAGAAAACAACACAATTTTCTCAAGGACATTGGACCCAAGAGGAAAGGATGAACCCCTCTAACAAATAGGAAGAGCTTCCTGAGTTGTTTTAAATCAGAAAGGGAAAACACCTTTGAAGAAATATCATCTGCATAAAGCTCATTGCCAGTAGCTTGGGATTAGGAAAAGTGCAGCCTAGTGTGGGTTTTAAGGGAACTGCTATTCATACAAACTGAACAAGCACAACCTTAAATTCTGCTTGCAGAATGCCAGCTGGCAGTACCAGGTTTGTACAACACAGCCATTTACAACAGAAGGTCTTTAAAAGGCTGTTAGAGCGGTGTTCTATTACCAGTGGCATCAAGATTTCACACTTAATGTCAGCCTCTGGACTGAAGGCACTCATCTGTTTCAGAAATGGCCTGCATTGCTGGAAGGCATGCATTTGTTTTGGAAGCCAAGGACTCAAAACTTTCTACTGAGAGAAACATTTTTACTCGAGCAATAAATTTGACTCTGGCAGCACAAAATCCATAAGCTTCGAACGACATACCAATCATTTCTTAAAATATCACAACTGTACACTTATTTTACCATCTCATCACGCTGCAGGTGAGCCAAGCCTTTACAGTCATCGGTACACATTGGCTTTTAGAGCTAATACAATGGGCATTTTTACTGCTGATCACAAAGATGTTTTTCTTCAAATATCAATCTGAGGAAACAGTGGTTCATACCTCTGACAACAGCCTTGACCTTGACCAGCCAGTGCCCTTGGTTAGCTAACAATCAGAGTTTGCAGAACACTTGCCAAACAAGTGGTTAGAGTAGATGTAGGAGACCCAAAGCTGCCTCCACCCCACACAGGTACCAAATCTGTACACAATTTGAATTGCGTATCTCGTACTCACACATCAATAAGGTCAGGTTTCAATACAGATGGTACTGCAGTTTCAATGTTGTAGAGTTTAATCTGGGATCCATACAGCGTTACTTTCACCAACCTGCAAACACGAGTACATGGTAGTGCAACAGGACTGCAAGATGGATTTACACACTTGCAAACCAACCTGCTCATCTTATCTGAATGCAGCTCTTGACAAGCCTGTGTCAATATTTAGCTAGTATGTAGATTAGATGTAGACTATTTCCCTGCTTGTAATAAGATGGAACAAATATGATGTTCCTACATGGAGGTGAAACAATAAAGGCAGCTGTGTACAGTCCTGAATTTGAAACTATACACAAAGTTTTGTGGAGGGGAAGAATCAAATGTCTGCTTTCTAGTTTCCACAGTTCTTTTATGGAAAGAGACTTTGGTGACTTAGCTAGCAGAGGCATAACTGAAGCAGTAACAGAATTGTTTAGGTTGGAAAAAGATCTAGAATATCAAGCCCAACCATCACTTGACCTGCTGAGTTACATCACTAAACCATCTCTCTCTCTGCCACCAGACTCCACATCCCACTTCATTACATCACAAGTGCAGATTCTGGAAAACAAGTACCTTTCTAATGACTGATTTAATCCCTCCTACTAGTTATTTCTCTGGTTAAAGGATAAAAAAGACAACTGGGAAACTTAGCACCAATGAATGTAACACTTAAGGTACTAACCACTCAATTCTTCATGTCTCAATTTAATCATAACAAGGGAAGGCAGAAGGAAACCTTGGCTTTCACATTCACTGTAGTAGTAATAATTGTCCCACGGGTAACGAAGGGACAGCAAACTCTCCCTTCCATTCTTACCTCTCCACAACTGTGAGAGCATCATTAAACCTGGCAGCAAACATATCCCCAATGAAGTACTCTGCTAAACGACCGACAGCCTGCAGCAAGGAGCTCAGGTCCCTCAGGGAGCAGTGCAAACGACGGCAGTCATTCTCTGCAGTGATGTTCAGTCTGTGTCCTGAAATGACATTTTGGTTTGTTAGAAGTGAATCCCAAAGACACACGTGTACATATTCACTTGTGCTAACAGGCACTGAGTAAGAGCCTGGTAACTTGAAAACTCATACTCCAAAAAGCATTTAACCTTGTGACTAATAAATACAGCTCTTTGGACTGGGAAACCTAATTACAAAGCTACAGGAAATGCTAAGTTTATTCTAATTACATTACAAGCATTTTTCTGAAATTAGCTCAGCAGTGGGTCACAGTTCAAAACTGAGCTCAGTCCAAGTGACTGAAATACTCTAATTGGGTAAGATGAATTCTGCTGCTCTGACAGCCACTGTTCACATTTCTTTTTCAAGGCTGAAAGTGATGTTACAAGCAATTCCAGCCTCTTCCACTTTTATTTTCCTTTATTTGGTATTAACATCTATATAAACAAGAACTTCTTGGTTATATGCTGACATCAGACAAGCAAAGCCAGCTTCACAGAGGCTATTAGCAGACTCCCTCTGCTGGCCAAGCTGCAACAGATGTTCTGGATGCACAGGCCTATTTGGAGCAAGAATGCATTTGCTTCTAGTTTGAAACGTGGTTATGTACTTCTCTATTTCTCAGTAACAAGAAAAATACAGATAAGTAGACTTTCAAGTTTTATTGTCTCGTGTGACTTTCCTGCTGCTCAGTCACATACACCTGTTCCCCAAATATCCCAAGAACGTCACTAAAAATGTTACCGTGCTCTGCAGTAACAACTTTTTCTTTCCACTGCCCATCTAATCTCACCTTGCTCATCATTTCAGCAACAAGCTTGAACTTATGTGCCATCAGCAAAGTGTCACCCAGATCTGTACTGCCCTCTGAGCTACTTCTGGCAGCTTCCAACACAAACAAACCTCATGCACTACCACTTAACTGAGGATGTCTTAAGTGATCTTAGGACTGGAAGTACTTTGGAATAACAATTTCAGATCTGAAACACAACACAGAGGAAGCAATACCAAAGCAGGTTTACAGTGTTTTGCAGCCAGCTACACAAAGAGTGAGGAATTGTACTGGACAGTGGTGGTTACCTGTCCCTGACGTGACCACGAACTGCTGGAGCCCCAGATACACTTCCAGGTTATCCTGCAGAACTGGAAACTAGAAAGGACAAGAAACCAGTGTGACCTGGGGGCTTGGCAGGCAGTTAACTCAAATACCACAGTCTGTTAGAGAGCAGTTTTCCTACTTCTTCCCAATACCTTCAAAAAGACAGTTGGACAGAAGGCACATTTCTAGGTTCTGGGCTGATTCTGCAGCTTATGTCTCGATAGCTGCCATCAAAACAATGAAGATCATCACACTGAGACTGACACAGAGACTGACAACCAGTGCAAAAAGACAGCGGCTTGACAAGTGTCAGGGGTGGCACAGGAGGAACATACAGATGGATACAACCCAGCCCAGAGCAGGGATACACAGCCAAGGAAAAGGCAGAGTATGGGGCACAGGAAGCCTGCACTGCATCTGCCAAACACAGAAGCATTAGCTTCTCAGAAATACAGCTACCAAAATAATATTCCACTTAAAAAGCTGAGCTCAGTGCTTCTAACAGAATACAGAAGGGAAACACCATGGCCACTTGTTGCCAAGCTGCACACTGCAGCAAGAACAGCTGAAGCCCCACAGGGAAAACAGCTAAGGGAACAAACAACAGTCGTCATGCATCCTGGCCTGGGAACACAGAGCAGTAACCTACCTCCATCTTTCAGGACTGACAGCAAATATGTCTGCTTCTACCAATGCTTCAGCTGAGCAACAGGTTACGCTAACACTTCAAATGTGATGCACACAGACCTGGAAGCTTTCTAATCAGCATTCAGCAGCCACTGTATTCCACTGGTATAAGGGATTATTTGCCTTGTGCTAAATCACACGATAACCTTCTCCTTGTAGATATTCCACCTGAAAAAATATTTTCCCAGCACTTTGCCATAATTCTGCTTATTTTCTACTGGCACAGTCACCATATTCAAGGAGGCTGGATTTATGGAAGTTCGTTCATCCTTTGGCAGAAGGAACTGCAGCCTTTCATTCCCCAGTATGGGACAGCAGAGCAGCAGCTGCTGCACACTGTGTCAGTTACTTGCTCCTGATAGAGCAGCCATAGCTCTCAGCATTGCTGCAGAAACTATTGTTCAAGAAACCTTGCCTGCTTTTCACATCTCCCACAGGACTCAAGCATCCATTATCACATTTCTAACATACAAGTGCCTGTCATACAACTGCAGGAGGAGAACTATTTGAAAAGGACAACACAACAACAGCCTTCCTCATGTTACTGTGTTACTTGAAGGAAGCCACATGCTCTTCACATAACCCACATGCTCCCTGAAACAGCTGTTCTGTTTGTTTGCCTCGCCACTATGCTGCAGAGGAACCTCCATTCAAATGAGGTCTGCTCACAACTTCAGAGTACCTAGCACTGTACTTCTGGTGCTTTTTTCTGCTCAGACACCTTCCAGCCTCAGTAGCAGCTCACTGTGCTCTGCTTCTTGAGAACACAACTCAGAGGTCTCAGCATGCCACATTTCCAGCAAGGTGTTTGCTTTGACATCCCACTGCATGTAGAACAGGCACCAGCACCTCTAACTTTGGGCTCTAGGGGCTCACAGCCTCAAGATCTCTCCTTTGGAAACTATTATAAAGCTTCAAAATGAGACAGCTTTTACAATGCTCATCCCAGCAACAACAGTGACACTGGCTGGAGAAAAGCACTTATGTGCTCAGCTGTAATTCCCAATTGTCTGAGGCACTGTTCCCAGCATTTGTACATTTAAGCAAAGACCTCACCCTCCTAAAAATCCTAATGATGCTCATCTGTGCAATTAACAATGCTGCTCCTAATAAAAAGGTCAAGAGAAACAGCAGGAAGGTATTTACACTTGGAAAGGGGAATTTCCATAGATGTTGGCATGCAGCAATTAAACTCATGACAAAGCACCCTCAAAACACACCAAGAAATCTAACAAAGCCAAAAAAAGAAAAAAAAAAGCATTTTCTTTCAATGCTTGGCCCCTCCTTCAACAAACATTTGCTCCTAAAAGCAGAAGTTTGGAAATGTGGTCTCTGTGAACCAGCTTGCCACAAACTCCAGTGGCTGGCACTCATTTTACACTGTACCTATGGTCTGTATGACTACTTACTAGTGTGGAGAAGGCATGAGTTGGCAAGAGCTCCATGACTTTTGCAACCACTTCCAAACTTTGGCGCAAGTACCTCTGCCACTCGGTCTGCTGCTATGGGAAGAAACAAGAAGGTGAGCACAGCATTTCCAGAAGGAAACAGGCAACCTCTTGTAGGCTGGGAATCAATGCTTGGGACAAGCCTTTCCAGGAACCCAGATACTGAGGAAACAGTGCTCTTCTGTGACCCACCTGATTGCAAATGATGTTCCCCATTCATACCCGGGGCAGCATGCCTATGTTTCCCCAGAGTGATAAAGCCACGTGTGCTCACTTCTGAAGCACACTTAGTGCACAGGTGCCTGGCATCTTTTGTTCAGCACCACGTGGTTGCCTAGTGTTCTGGTCTCACACATTGGCCACTAACTTCACTTGTACTTTTCATGTCATCAGTATGGATTGAGATCATGTTTCTGATACTGACTTTGACAAATATGCTTAAAGGAAAGTGTTAACAATATGTACAGTTTAAAGCTTTTGTCTGGAAGACACTTCTGCATTTATATTCCAAAGCAATCAGGAACAGACACCAAATGCCTCTTGTAAGCTACATATCTATTTCTCCATATAAGAACCAAGTTCAAAACAAAGGTCATATCCTATAAGGGAGGGTAGAAGTACTTCATACTTCTTTAACCCCCAAAACCCAACACTAAGTGAAGCAGCAGCTGTTTGGCCTGCACAAAACACAAGCTTTGGGAAAGACATTCCAGGCGTAACGAGTGCAGAAGTTTTACATCTGAACTGGCAGCCATCCCTGCTCAGCTCTGCTCCTTACATCATCATCCAGTGTCTCGTCATCCAGCTCCTCCAACTGTGCCTGGTTATACCTGAACTGGATTCGATTCAACACCTCTGTCAGCAACAGAACCAAGGCGTCTTCGTACCTACGGCCACAGAGAAAACAGCAGGAGAGTGATAAGGCAATTCTGCAGAGACTGCTGTGCTCACAGCCCTTGCAGCAAAGGAGAGATGTAAAACAGGCAAAGAGCACAGCCGTACCAGCTTGTACAGCCAACATCAAATAGATTTGGGGATTAAGAGTAATGTGTCACTTCAGGTCACAAGCTATCTGCAAGAAAAGTCTTTGACAACACTGCTCTCTCAGAGGAAAACTGATAACTGTTAGCTAAAGCATCAGCCCAGGAGTCCAAAACAGAAAAGGCAGGAGGTGTGCTTTGTCATGAGCAATGACAGATGTACGTGAACAGGAGGCACAACCACCTCTTCCTGCTCCATCTGCTCCTCAGCAGCCTGCCTGGTGCTCTGCTTTGTGGGCAGAGAATGTGGAACAGATGAAGCTGGGCAGAGCTGCCTCAAAAGGGGACGTCCCTGAGGCTACTTGTGCCGTCCTCTTTCCCTAACCGGCAGCCAATGAATTCAGACCTTTGCCCTATTAAAAAAAAGTCATTACCTTTTGCAATTCTACTATAACAACTCCAAACACATGTCTCTGAAAAAGATACCCTTTCACCTCAGGTACAATGCAACAGATACAGAGAGCAAAAGATGCTCCTTCCCCCTGATCATGTAAAATAACGCCAGGCTGCAGAATAAGCAGCCATCAGCATTTCTGCTGCCACCAGTGACATTGGGAGATTTGGAGTTTTGCTATGTTTGTTTTCTCTCTTTTCAACCACCTTCCTCAAAACACAGCTTGTCCTTTGTAAGGACCAGCCACATCCTCTTCTAGGTGAAATCAGGTTAGAAAATCAGGCATTAAGACCCGCTAACAAAGGTTCAGGGAATGATGTGATCCACACGGCAGGTACTAAGCTGTGCCACCAGCTCAGCTGCTGACAGCTTTCTGTGCAAGGTGCTGAATTCCCATTTTTTGGTAATCAGATGACAGAACTCCAGATTGGGCAATTTACCCAGAACTGCCACTGCCATGTATACAAAATGCAGAATTTATAACCACAGAACAGGAAATTTCATCTGTGCTCCTGTGGTGTAACCACACCCATGCTGTCAAACTGAGCTGTTTACATGTCTAAAGCATTAAGGAAGCTGTGGCTATAGAAGCTATCATTAAGGACAGGTAGTTTTGACAAAGCAGCAGCACACGTTTTAACCACTTTCATGCTGCTCCTTTTTGTTTTACAGTATCTCCAAGATAGACAGGGCTATAGCTTGTTTCAGTTCTCTCCGTGACAAAATACCTGATGTAAAGATAACACACATCACTCCTTCACCAGATGAAGGGCAGCAGGATGCCAAGGCAGACTTCAGCAGCATCAGGCAGACAGCAGCAAATTAGGAACAAATTATCACAAAGTTTAAGTGCAAATACCTGGTGCTACTTGAGAAATTGAAAGTACATGGTTCCCACGCTGAAAGGAAGAGAGCTGCCTGTTGTAAGCTAGTTCCCATTTGCTCTTTGTGGTCATGATGCCAGGCTGCCTTTCGGTAAGTAACCACAACATTTCATATGCTCAAAGGAATAAAAGCTTCCTTGTGCAATTAGTGAAATGCATATGGCATGAGCCATGGCACTGCCAAACCTAGAAAATCTGAACAAGATCCAGTATACTCACCCTATTTTTCTTGTTTGAATGGCAGAGAGACACCTATTTCGGGGATGGCATCTACAAGAGAGCTGCCACCCACTGTTGCAATTCACACATGCAATTAGCTATAGAGGCCAGCATGAACTTAATTCTGAAACACATCGCTATCAGTATTTCTCAAAAACATAACCTTCAACAGGTGTTCACAGCCCTGATTAAATTTAAAAAATTCCCATTTCATCAGGTAGCCATACAAGCTGTGTATGAACCCTTACTATGCAACTTACTCTGTGGTCTCCTCCTCTAGTATGAGCTAAACTGTGCTCTAAAACATGCTAAAAATACGTCCCAGTTCTACTTTAGCCTCCAAAGTTGTCTTCTTCTGGTTGCTGGGTTCAGCTACAATATTTTTACGTGACCTTTCCTTCTTGCCTTTATTTTTTCTGTTTGAATGCGTGACAAAACTCTGCAATTCACAATTACAGCCAGTGATTTTTAGAAAAAGAAAGGACTCAAATCACATACAGCTGTAAAAACTTGCTTCTCACAGTCCTTCCATGGTGACTATGAGGCACTACAGTCTGCCTGCTCACCTGTTGAGCACTGCTTCTTTGTCAGCCAGACGGCTCTTAATTTTGCTGGTCAGGTAGTCCAAGAAGAGCGTCCAGATGTCCAAGCAAGAAAAGTAACCTTCGTGGGTAGGCTGAAACACATCAAAATTCATAATAAATATCACCAATTATGGCAATATCAATTTCACGCATTGCAAATATTAGTTAGCATGCGCTTCAATCCACAGAATAACTTCCTGCTGTATTGAAAGGCTTCTAGGAGGTCACTGGGGAGATCTGCTGCCTCAAGGTGTCAAAAGATGAACAAAAGCTTCAACACAAGGTGGGAACCCAGGAATGACAAGGAGGGGCTCAGCATGAACCCATCTCACGGCTTGCTGCACCAGCTTCCAGACTTTTATGAATCTACACCCTTGCCATTATTTATATATGGAGGTAAATAGGGACAAATTGCATTGTGACAGCTTCTGCAGCACAGCAACATGCATCAAAATCCAGTTCTTTTAAAGAGCAACACTGTAAAACACAAGGAAAGCTTCAGAAACAGTAAAAACAGCAGATTCAGAAGAAAAGCAACACAGAACAGGCAAGTTGGATTAAGTTCCCAAGATGCCTTCTGTTCCAAGGAATAGCAAAAAAACAACCAACAAAACAAATGAACAAAGCTCCAAACAAACCAGAAGTAAAGACACTGGACAAACTGTTCTCACAAGGTAACCGCACGTGCCTGCTGTCTCCAACTAAATCCAGGAACACATTAAGGCACGTCCCCAGTAATGCTGGAGGAGGGCCAGTGAGACAAGCCAACTGCTTCTCCTGGGCTAGCTTTACACATCAGTCCCACGGGGCAAAGCAAGCTACCCCTGCTGGACAAGAGAACTGAACACAAGGAACAGACCAAGAAAAAACAACATTGTAGGGCTGTACCTGATGAAAAGTGTATTTGAACAACAGTGCCAGAAACTCAACCACGGGGAACTGGGAGTAGGATTCGATTCTTCTTAGATGGACACTCACAAAGAGACGAAGGAAGTCTGTAAACTTCTCAATGTAGCTACAATGGAAAGAAGAGAACAGAATTAAGAACAAGCAAGAGATGCCACAAGGAAAAGCAATGCCATTGAAACAGTGATAAATTCACTTTAAATCCTTTCATTAAATAAAGAACATGATAATTAATAAGCAGTAGAACAATTAAAACGTAAAGCCCTGCAACAATTACCTACAGGACGGGCAACCCTTCATTCCATTAATACCTGAAACAGCAGAAAAGACAGTCTAGTCAAAAGCAACTTTAATATTCAGATAAATATAATCAAGTTTAATCAGGCCTGCAAATAAACACAATCCCCCACCCTAGAGAAATAAGTGTGTAACAGCAAGACTCGTATTACTGATGTATAGAGGATTAGTCACATTGTACCACCAAGGGATTCAGCTGAAAGCAAGAAGTTAAGGCAGAAGTTAGCAATACACGTGTTACAAATGTACAGGAGGTAGTGGGAGAGCCAGAAAGAGTTGCTCCTTATGCAGGGCAGAAGGTTGACTGTCATCCCAAAACTTCTGACCACAGCCCAGCCTTTTGTGACTGAGTTGGGCAATAAAGACAAATCTTCCCCCAAAACAGGGGGATTTTTCAATGCTTGGGACCATACTAAAAGGAACATCCCAAAAAAGCCTGCTACCAAAATGTCAGTTCAGCAAGAGCATGACCTTGGTGCAAGAACAGAGGGTTCCAGAGCACACTGCTCAAGGAAAATTATACAGAGCACAGTGGGATAAGCTGTTACTGTGGAACAAGGACATGACATGTCCTGCACAGTGTAAGCTTCACCAAGGCTAGATATCCTCTTCACATTGATTATGCTGAGAAGAGCAAAGTAGTCCATCAGCACATGGACAGACACACTGCAACACCACGCACAAGCAGCAGAGCTCCAAGGCTGTGTGCAGAGAAACCCATCCTTCCCAGCTACAGGGAGCTCTGAAGTGTAAGAGTACTTCAAGCCTCTTCTCAAAAGGCAGCAGCAAGTTTGGTTTAGCATAATTTCAGAGAGGTGAGCAGTTTTCTTCTGTTGTACTGCCTCGCTCCCGTTTCTGCAAACTGATTTGAGTAAAAATGCTTCTTCTAACCACAAGGCGTGGAAGCATTACCAGCCAACAGAGCTGCAACACTGCTTGTTATTATAAATCCATAAAATCATCCAATACGTTTGATCGTGCATAAAGTTGACACAAGCCTTTCCTTCGGCACAGCCTGCTTGACAAGAATCAGCACTAAACACACCTGGCCACTGACCAGACTCTTCAAAAATAAAGCAAAAAATAAGTATCCAGATCCAAACACTTCCTTCCTTTTATCTGTTTCTATTTTTTTAAGAGGTTCTGATCTGAGACCAAAGAAATTCTTACTTTGTGCCAAGCTCTGCAAACCCCAGAGCAACATCCACAGCACCACTTCTATCCACACTGGACATTTTGCATCCTCACTTCCCATATTTTCACATCTTCCAGCTGAAGCCAACACCAGAAAAGTAGCTTAAGCTAAATCCTTTTCTTGACTATTTCAGCAGCACAATCCTTCCAAAACTGACTTCATAACAGAACAACAGGAATCATCACCACGACAGGCTGCTGAAAGAGATGTGGGGCAGGCATGCCCTGGGGATGTGATCTACTGAGGTATGACAACTTCATCAGCATCAACTTTGTTTAGGACTGTTAGTCCAGTCAAGAAGATGCACTCAGGTGAGAAGTGCACAACCCTGGCTCTCTGTGCACATGTCCCATAAGCAGAGGTAGTACTTTTCCACTGCACTGGGACATGCCCTACTTCTAGGGAAGGAACAATACTGAGGTCAGAGGGAGTCAGTCTCAAAATGAGCAAGCAGAATTCACTATTGAACGGAAGCCACAACTCATCTACATCCAGTATCACGGAGCTGCAAGTGAATCTAAAGATATGGAAAAAGGGAGCTTTGTGGAAGAAATGTGTAAGTCCTCAAAAAAAGCCCACAGTTGGTTTCCAAATTCGCTTTTACTTCTGAGTAGGTATCAAACAGAAAAAATCAATAAGCTCAAAATCCTTCCTGCTGCATATCCATCATCACACATCCACAGCCAGGTACTGAGCACACTGACACAGTGATAACACATGTGCCAACATCAGCACCAACCAGCTCTGCCCATCTCCCCACTGCAGGCACTAAAAGCAGCACCGAGCCACCCCCTGCAGCACACTGTAAGCACACAGAATCAACCACTCAACAGTGGGACAAATCTGACTCCTACAAGCAGCAATATTTGAAATGAATGAGCTAAGCTGTTGTAGGCAACCAGCAAGTCAGGGACTTTCTGGAAAGCAAAAAGAACACGCAGCTGCTGAGCTGCTTCCTCTGCTGCCTCCAAGCACTTGCTGCTGGGAGCAGAGCTCCCTGAGCTGCCTTTCAGTGGTGTTTAAAAGCAAAAAAAAAAAAAAAAGCAACACAAAAAACCCAAAACAGAGTAATCAGAAGCTTCACATCTCAATAAAGAGCATGAGACTTTCCTTTCAAGTCAGGACTCGCAGGACAACTACCCACTCTTTGTGTGCTTGGGTTTATGACAGAGAAGGCAGATACCGACCAGCGGAGGGAATGCTGCAATGCCTTTACCTCACCGTGCCTCTTCTGCTGTTCTGTTACAACTGAATGAAGGGCAGGGTCAGCTCTTCTGCCACCTCAGACACCTGCAGTCAAACAGCAACGAACGGGGAAAGGGGAGGAAGAGGACAGGAAAGAACACAAACCTTTGCCACCACGGCCACTTGGCAAACTGAGCCCCTGAGCAGAACCTTACCTGTGAGCACCTACCTTTCTGCCTGTCAGCACCAGCACAGAACTCTGAAAAAAAGGCCATTAGACACACCATGCATGACCGCAAATCAATAAAGACTGTCCTTTAGAAAGCAAGAGGCCCTAGCACAGCTACTCAGCTGCTTAGTTTCTCTTACCTTTCATCCAGTTCCTCCAGCCGGCTCTTCACCGTATGGGCGTTATTCTCCTTAGTAATCTTCTGCAGGAGGTAGAAAGTCTGCTGGAACATCCGTAACAAATACTCCTCAAACTCCATAGGCACACAGTTCTTGGACATCAGTTCATTGATGCAAGACATGGCCAAGACGCCCAGCCGGCCCCGTTCTGCTCCCAGCCCCACGTTCTGGCTGCTGCCATTGACTGAGGACATCTTCCTGACACGTGTGTCACAGCCAAAGCGGGCAAAGTGGAAGATGGTGGTGAGGAGCGAGGGGGTGATGCTGGTGGACAGAGGGATCCAGCTGAAGAGGTGGGCCAGGCACTCCAACGCCAGGGAACAGATGTATTCACTGTCTGTGTCGAGGATGGGGATTGGCTGGTTCAGTAATTTGGCTGCGCTGGGACTCTGCAACAGGCTGCTCAACAGGTCACCTGGGGGAAAAGCACATTACAGATCAAGGCAGTTACTTTCCAGTGTCGCAACTGCAAGCTCCAGCCATAACGCAAGAGCCACCAGAGCCTCTGGCATTGATTAGCATGCAGATTTGTCTGAGATGAGAGAGTTTTTTTTTATTCTGGAACATTCTGAAGTTTTGTGGATATCCTACATATCAGATCAGAGGGGTTGCTGGGGATCTACTTCCAACAAACAATCTCAAGGGGCAGCTCCATGCTGCCCCATCAGCCTTACTGAGAAGGGCACACACAGCATTTTGTAAAATAAAACCACAGCAGCGTGATGTGCATTTTAAGAATCTGTTACAAAATTGATTCCCTTCAAGAACTTGAGCATCCTTGAGTTTGCATAAATTCTGCAGCATGTCCATATTGTATCAAAAGTTGGCAGAGTTGCTTCTGCTTGCACGTGACAGCTTGTGGGTTATGTAAGAGCAGAGGTGCTGAGAAACAAACCTTGCCCAGCACTTCTTCTAAGTGACCAACAGCCCATGGCAAGTGCACGTGACACTGCTCAGCTTCTGACCACTGCCATGCAAAGGCTTCCTGAGCCCAGAGCAGTCTGAAGAACTCCATGCAGTCTGAGGATTTTTCTTCCATGGATTTATGAGGTCTGTAGCTGAGGCCATATACACTTAATACATGCAACATCCCTATGCAACAAAGTTCCACGGCTTAACTATACAAAGGGCAAAGACAGCCTTTCTTTGGGACATGGCAACTGCAAACTGTGTTTCCTACTTCCTCTATCAAAGAGGGGAACAGATTTCCATTCAACTCCTCCTTTTCACTCACATAACAGTCTGCTGCTGCAGCTCCTCGTTCTGGATTTGGGATTGTACCTTTCTTCTCAATTATGTGGAAGCCACTCAATACTTTTATCACTGTTCCACAAAGCTTTTGTCTCTATTCCACCCTCCTTGATACAGAATACCAGAACTGCAGCTGCTAGGGAAGATGTGAGTGAAGCCCAAATCCACCCAACACCCCAGCAGCTTTCTGTGTGACTGCTGCTGATCTGAAACTTCTCTTCCTCGGGTGCAAATCACCACTTCATCTTTACAAATCCACAAGCATTTGCTACATTATGGAATTTAAAGTTATCCCCCCAGAAAATCAAATAACTTCTTCTGAAAGTGAAAAGACCCAACATAAGAGCAGCACGAACACTGTGGGTCTGATTTACTGAGCTATTTTCCAAGTACTCAAAAGCATGCATGATGAACAGACTCCCAAGTCTCCATCCTTCATCAAGATGGATGCTCTGCATCACAAAGTTGATAACTCCCTGCCGTGCCTCTTTCTCTCCCACTCCAGAACATCACACCACCTCAACTGCATTAGATAACCCCACACCTGGTCTTAATATCAGAACAGCCCCAGCACAGTGTTCACAGCCATAGTTATGCTGCCGTGTGTTGCATTCTGCTCACAGAAGCAATCGTGCATCTTCCTAAGGGCCTTTCCAGCAAGCTGCAAGAACTGAAGATTCTCAGCTGTCAGTGTGTGGCCACAGCATGTGAATCAGGGCTCTGTAACTCGGAGCAGTTGGTCCAAATGTTTTGCATCCAGTTAAACTGCTGAAGTTCAGAGTACAAAGGATGTTAAGGTACATTTTGTATCTTTGCAAACGGGAGATGTATTTCCAGGAAGAACAGCATTCATGCACAAGGGGAGAGCTACCTGGGAGAAGGACCTGGGATCATGCTAATTCTGCAGAAGCAGCAACAAATGTTTGTGCATTTGTTTACCATACAGGACCAAATACATCCATGGAAGGAATTCATCAAGTACAGAGATACAAATCATTCAAAGACAACACTGGGAGGCTGAGAGATCACTGCTGAGTAAATTCTATACTGATCTGCCTATGCAATCCCTTACCTCAAATGTGACCCAACATGGCACACATTAGAGTTCCTTGGCTTGAATGGTATGAGAAATGAGTTTAGTGTAGGTTTTAAGTGCTATTTTAAAACTATACAGGACTTGTGGCAAACATTGCACTCTGCTTCCCTGTGTAAAAAAGAACAAATGGACACTCCAAGTTCCTAAAGAGATTTCAGCTCTGACAGAAGACATTAAATGGTTATAGGGACTTCTGAAGCTTTTTTTTTGCTTTTTGGAACACCAATACCTTCACCAGGATACAAAAAGGACAAGAAGGTGGCCTTATCTGAGCTAGGAATACGCAACAAAAAATGACTGTCACCAGTAAGCAGGAATACTCCGCTGTGTGAATGAGATCCAAACGTAACTAACATGCATGTAAAAAGGTTTGGTCAGCTTACAGACTGCACAAGTTTTAATATAAAAAAGTATAGCACTCATTCAGCACAGAATTCCATGCAAAAGTGTCACTATACCCACAGTAGAATTTCCCCCCTAAAATCAAGCTAATAGTGCTTTCCATTTAAGCTGCTGTGCTTTATGGATAAATGTCAAAGCCTTAAAGGGCTAAGGGAAATAAGCACTTGAAATTCTGGTGCAACTCTGATTTAAACATAAAAATTGTATCAGAGCATGAACAAACCAAACACCAACATTCACCCAGCACAGTCTGGTGCTGACCACTGCAACCCAGCACAGGCAAGGCATCCACAGCCTTCAGTTAAATGCTTAAGGTCCTACAGACAAATCTGAACACACAAGGGATCTGTTACAACTCTTAACACACGGAACACAACTTGGTGTTAATGCAGATAAAGAAGCAATGGATCCCCACACGTTTCATCACCTCACTGTGCACAACCAACATTACTGGTTTGCAGAGCCTAAACCCTTCTTTTTCCTTGTTAAAAGCAGGCAGATCTGAGATTTGAGTGTTTAAATAAGATACTGACTTCACTGCATGATCTGCTTCGTAGTCTGAGATGGAAAAAGACACCACATGCTGCTGGTCACTTCCTAGGTGAGATGAATATAACAGGACAACAGCACATTGAGCACCACCAAAAATGGTTCTCATCTCATCCTTACACCTGGGGAGACCCTCTGCATCCACAGCTTTCCTCATAGCAGGATAAACAAAGCATCCTCCAATGACATAGAAACATACTCTCCTTTTCAAAGATAATTAATATGTATGTAAATGAGTACAGACAGACAACTCTGCAAAGTAACAAGAGTGGAGAGGAAATAGACTGTGTCAATAAAGATGCACAAAGTTCTGCCACCCTGCTTTTGAATTAGGCTTCAGTTTTGCTCCACTCTGCCTTTTGATGTGCTTAGAGCTGAAATTCACATATAACAGTGTCAACTCAGTGATGTTACAGCATTTTGAGCTGACACTTCAGAAAGCTTTTTGCCATCTGAGGACAACAGTACGGCCAAATGAGGCGGCATTCTCATCCCTTGCTTCTTCAGCTGAAGTTAGCTGTTCTTACCTGGAATTTGTTGGCCTAAGAACAGCTTTAGGAAACAGACAGTAAAGGAAGGAATCTATACCTGGTATTGCAAGTTAAAGCACATGGAAGCTTGAAGATAAAGACTCAGCTGTCCTTACCACTTTCTCCTGAAGTGGGGGATGGTGGCGGAGTGGCAGCAGTAACACTGTGTTTGTCCCAGATGCTCTCCAAAATGCCTAGCCAAGGAGACATTTCTTAGAACAGATTGATAAAAAAAACCAGTTTCAACCAACATACCAGAGACAGATAGCTCTTCTCAAACACATCTCAAGGGCTTTAATGAGGAGCACTGTGTGTACAAGCATTCAGTATGTGTTTCAGGGTCACTAAGATAAGACAATCACAATCCCTCTTCATAAAGAGAAGGACACACACAGCTGTATTAGCTGCTCTGCTACACAAGCTTACTTTGTACTGATCTGAACGGGGCACCCAGAGGTCAAGTGCTTGAGCAGCACCAGCAGTCACTGCATCACCCACACCTTGCTTCACTGCTTTGAGAACGTGCGAACTCGCCAGCACCACAGGGGTGAGAAAGGAAGATGGTTGTTTCAGAGCTGCAAGCACAGCACCTCATACCTGTGAGGAGTCCAAGCACGGTTTGCACCTGGTCCAGCAGCAGCTTACGTAGCTCTTCCTTGCGGGCTACACTCAGATCCTCACGTGGACATGCCAGTTCTTCTGAGGTTGTTTTCAACATGATCAGTCCCAGAGGAGTGGTCACAGGAGACTGAATCAACTGAAAGGAAAAGGCATGAATGCAACATGATAACATACTGAAAAAGTTTCAGATCACAAAGAGGAGATGAGCAATTCTGCCTGCAGTTCACAGCTGTTCCAGGACTGAGGAGTAACAGCTCTGAGCTTGCAGTGCTGAACGATTCCATTTCCTGAGACATTAACCTATGATGTTGCAACAGTTCAAGCACCATGTGAGTCTTTGGGGTTTCACTGGAGCTTTCATCATGACACTGCACACATTCTCTGTTCCAGCATGTTTACCAATAACAGTTTTCCCTCCCATTTACTGCCTTCTGCTGACATCACCACTTTTCAGAACCGCAGAACCCATGGTTTCACCAGGTAATGGGGCTGCTGCTCAGAGCCTGCACCATCAGCTAGGCAGCTCCCCATAAAAAAACAAAAGCACTCCTTCCAACAGCGTACAGACAGCTGCATTCAGCACTGGGTGGCAACAGAAAACAGCTATGGAGTGCACCTCTGCCTGTGGCTGCATTGTACTTCATGCTGGAAATCACATTTACCCTAGAAGAATGACTTCCACCGTGTACAGAATGCACAGGAATAGTAGCAGGGAAAGCAAGGATTTTTGCCTTTGTTAGCCATTGGGATGTTAAAGACACATTCAGGTGAAGAAAAAGCTGAAAGACACCTCGATCTCTCAACCTGAAACATCCAAAATGATTTATGCACTGCTCTCACCAGGAGGAAAATAAATCTAAAGTCAATCACCAATATTGCAAGTAATCCTTGAAGTCATAAATTAAAATCAGCTCACTGGCCCATGAGAGCAGAAATAACTGGCCTAATACTGATCAGGCTGCATATTTTGATGAAATATGCTGGGGGAAAAAAAACACCTTTAAGCTCTTTGTCTGGATGTATGTGACTTTGGCCTTCACAAAGGAAGCATGATGGTACAGGAGCTGGTAGCAGGTTGGTATTAGGAACAATTTCTTCTCAGAAGGAGCAGTGGGGCAGCAGTCGCTGACCCTGAAGGTGTTCCAGAACTGTGGGGATGTGGCACTGAGCCTTTAGAGTACTGTGATATCAATTTGCTGCTCAAGAATCAAAGAACTGCTTTAAATGAGCTCAGAAGACAAATCTGAGACCTCTAGAATTAGGGGGCAAAAAAATATCTTTAGAAACTTCTTACCTGCAAGATGTTAGTGAAAAAGTCGTGGTAGAACATTGGCCAGTCCTGTCGGCCAATATCCACAATGACTTTGCAGAGTTTGTTCCTGATGAAGTAAGGCAGAGTTTTGTGCTGAGCTAGCAGGAGCTTGGGCAGGCAGCTGCGGATCTCCATTTTGTCTTGAGATGGGACCCCAAGCCACATCTTATTGATTAGGTTCTGGAAAAGAAACAGAGCTCTCCAATGAGTCCATCTTAAACAAGCTGATACGACATGCTTTGCTGAAGATAAATACTTTGGTGTCTGAATAGGATAACCTTAATGATCCAGGTATAGTGCCTGAAAGAAAAGCATCTTAATATATATATTATCAGCAGCTTTTCAGACAGAACTCATTGCTTTCTTAAAGAAAACCTGGGAAAAGCTGATCCCCTGCAGCCTCAGGTGTAGCTACAAAGCTTACTGTGAGAGTCAGCAAGAGCTGCGCTCACAGAGAGACCTCAGGCACACAGTACAGGGACAGAGCACTGCTCAGCACTGCTGCATCTCATGCCTTAGGCCTGTCTGCCACAATGCATGGGGCAAGGGGAAAGGCCATGGCTTCCTGATCTGTCCATGCCTTTCACTGACCATGCATAGCCAGTTAAAAAAAATAAGCATCTACAAGTGATTTAGTTCAAGCTTCTTGGCTGCCATGGGTGGACCTGCAGATAAGAAAACAAGGAGACATCAGCAGGTTAAAAGAGAAGACACTGCCCTTGTTAGAGCCCTGACCCTGGCTTTCTAGGTGAAGTTACCATTTCAGATGCACAATTATTCAGCAGCTCTAACTCTGCTATCTTTATCAGCACAAGTGGGTGAGAACTAAGCCAGGCAGAACAAGAGCAGCTTCAGAGGCCACAGACCCTGCTCCACTACCTCTGAATGAGCTCTGCTACATAACAGGGTCCTGGGGCAACGGAAGACAGCAGTGCTCAGGCTGCTGAGCAAAACTCACCGAGCCCACCTCTTACCAGCCATGCAGTGTACAGGAACAAGTTCTGACAAAAAATGAAGTTCCACACCCAATACAACAGTATCAGACACACAGAACCCTTGCAAAATCAGATTTTCACTAAAGATGACTTCTACATCTGATGGCACATCACCACACTAACCAGCCTTGGGTCAAGCAGAGCTGGCTGCTTGTCTCTAGCTTTTTAACCCTGGACATCTACACTTCCCCTTCTCAAAGGAAAAAATAGCCCTGCATGAGGCAGAATAACAACACAGAAGGGAAGTAAGCTTGGCTCTCGATAGCTCTGAGGCCCCAGAGGTCTCCTGGAGCTCAGCTGGAAGGTTGCTTCACGAGCACTGATTCTGCAGTGACAGGGCATCACTTAAACAGAAAGCTTTTAGTCCACTTAAAAAAAGCAGACAAAATCCATAAGAAGAGTCACAAATTGCTTTCCTGCCATGCTACAATCCCATTTAGGGACTCTGGAGCATTAATTGCTCTGCCTCTAGGGATAATTTACGCAGGAGGCCTGCCACAGGGCCACTATCTGCAGCTGTTTGCAGGGATATAGCTGGAAAATGCAACAGCAGGGAATGCTGTGCAGTGCTTCTGTATGGCATGGAAAGCTATGCTTATGGTCAGAGCAGATCAGAGATACATACCAAGGTACCAGTTCAGTGTGCAGAGATGGATATGTACATATACACATATAGATGGCTCACAGACACACGGAGTGTCTCAAAAAGGTTAAAGGCTTTTTTTTTCCCCCTAGAGAGGATCCAGAAGCTTAGAAACCAACAATGGCCCAATCAAATGACAGTTCCCCACTGCAAGGCCAGAACAACTTCTGAAGCACCCATAAAATGGGCAGATTAGCTTCAGCACTAACATCCATCCTTGTGTTCACAGTACACCCCATCCATGTGAGAGTGGCAGCTTTCTTCACCTGACAAATGTTCTTGGGAAGACATTCATTCTCTTTTCCCAGAGCGAAAGGAGACACCAGTTCACGTGGCAGGGGGCCAGGAGGAAGGCCTTTACACCAAGTCAGCTATTAGCTTTCTGGATATTCTAGAAAACACAGCATTCACAGGAAGTTTTAGGGACGAGCCTTGTGTCCCCACACACGGCTGGACCAACATTCAACACAGAGCTGAGGAGCATGGTACAGCTGCAGACCTGCGAGGAATGGCCAAAGGCACAGTGCTAAAGTAGTTAGATCAGGAATGCCAGCTTCTCCACTGAGAGATCTTAATCTCTCAGCTGAGCTGTGGATTGCTTCCCTCACTTTACACTTGCACAGTGATTTCTTTGTTCTGCTTAGTTCTGGGCACAATTCTTTTTCTCAGTACTACTTTCTCCCTCTGCTCAGAGAGCCCGAGGCTCAGTAACCAAACATGTTTTCCTCCTCATGAAAATCAGTTTAATTATTGTTCCTGTGTAACATCCGTTCCATGTAACTTCTGCCACTCCTTTCTGAGAAGGGTCTCCTGATGGTTAAGGGCCACACAGATTCCATTTGGAGATCTATTTCATCCTCCTCCCTTCACAGCCCTAGATAAATGGAGTCTTCTACCTCAAGAAGTCAGCAACAACACAGACACGTAATTTGCCAAAGCAACTTCTAAGAACAGAGTTGTTTGCTCTGCCTATAGAGCAGGCCACTGCAGAGGGTATCAACTTTGGAGCAAGGCTCAGACTGCAATCCAGCCCAGAGCACAGTGCAGAGACCCAAAGAAAAGACAAACAGACCCAGCTGACCAGAACCAAACCCCAGAATATCATCAGGGAAAGATAATGCACTGCTCACTGAGAAACAAGCTGATAAGACAAAACTTGCACAGAACACTTTGTTGCTTCCAGTAGCTAAACAGACCAATACTCAGGCTTTTAACCAATACTTTTTTCTCTTTTATAAATAAGTAAAAAGTGGGACATGCTCTTCTAAGAGTGACCTTCCCTCTAGAACTCACACAAGCTTGTGGGATGTAATTCCAAAAAGAGCACGTCAGAAAAAGAGATTTCAAAGATAAAAGCAATTTGGTTTCACCCCTTAGCATTACAGTTTGCAGCAGCTAGGAGGTAGCCGTACACATTTCTACTATAAAGAGAGTATAAAGGCAGTAATTCTTAAAAGCATGGTGCAGAAAACTTGAGCAGCCTCTCAAACTGCAGATAATTTGTACTTAGAGATGCCAGGAAGTTAATTCTTCAATTTATGTACAAAGATTCTCCTACTGTAAGCCTGCCATTAGATAACTTCTTTAGGAGAGAGCAATAAAAGAAGCTGTATCACTGTCCTCATTAAGGCTGCCTTTTTAGAGAAACATTTTCAAATGAAATCGATTGTCATATAGAACTGCATCAGACAAGGAAAATGCACCATGCAGACAACAACACACATCTCACCTCAAACACAGTCAGACTGTACATCATCACGTAGTCATTCCTTGTGCTTGACAGGAAATAGAGGCAGAACCTCCAGGCTCCTATCTGCTGAGCGAAATTATTTAAAAGCTCCTCTGAAAAAACCAAAGTATTAGAAAATGCATTAAAATACTCAAGCTCCAAACAGAGTCATAACAATGTACATACAGCACACTGAGCACAGAAAAAAACCCATGTCCAGGTCACTCAAACAACCAGGGCAGGGGGTATCACACTCAAAAACCTTGAAAATAACCTAACAGCAGGCTTCAATGAAAAGAGAATAAGTGTATCAAACAGTGTTCTGAAATGACAGAAGTACTACACTGGGCTAAGTGCTGAATGTTGAGACAAGTTGTAAAGAAAAAAAATATATTAAAAAGATTGCTCGTTTAAATGCAACTGCGTCAGGAGACATTGGCTTGGTAAGCCAGCACCAAAAGCCTCAGCACCTCCAATGAAGTGTCTGGTGGGCATCTCAGGTCAGGCAGCTGCACACCAAACGGGGCAGGAAGGAGAAGCTGCAAGGGCTGCGCTACAGGCTGGCCATGTTTCAGCCTTCACAGTGGGTTTCCTTCCTGCAGCTAGACCAGGAGAACAAGGAGATACCGAAAGGAACACAGTAATGGTATTGGTGATACCTTCATTTGGACTAAATGAAAAGGTATGATGGAGATCTAGCACTGCAGGTGATCTCAACAGAAGAATACTTGGCCAGTTGCCCAATAATTCATCCAGATTTTTGGAATCAATCTTTCACATTGATCATACCTTTGTACTGAAGTTGTAGAAGTGGCAGAAGTTTGAGAAGAAAAGCAGAACGACCTATTGGTGCCCATTGGGCACAGCAGAAAGGAGCTGTTCTGGAGGACCAGTGTGATCTCTGCTGGTTTTCAGAAGGACACATTTAATAACACTACTCAAAATGAAACCTCAGTGTTTATTCCCCCTTGTCATTTCATGTTAATTAGGGCATTCTTCTGCTTTCCCTCCCCGGAGCAGGACAACTCCTCAAAAGTCCATGCTCCATCTCTAGGCAGAGGGTGGGCATTTTCCAAGCCAAGCAGTCTAACACCATGCAGGCAGAAAAAAACTCAACATCCTTCCTCCACCCAAGTTTCCACTCAGTAAAAAGAATCAGCAGCTCCATGCCCACAGGAGCAGTTACTGATGTTAGTTACTGATGTCAGTTACCTGTCGTGGGATCTCCCAAACCCAAGCTATGTGAGCCCTTACTTCAATTCACGCAAGCAGGAGAGACAGCGATGCCAGTTCTGCATCAGACAGGGTGCTTTTCCCTGCCATATTTGTTTAATAAAAGCACAGAGTGACCTCTGCTGAGGTCGGCAGGCAGCACAACGACTGTCCCCTGGAAGGGGCAGGCACTCACCTATCTCCCTCTTCCGCTCATTCGTTGTGCAATTGTGGAAGAACTCAGTCATCAAACTTTCCAAAGCCCGGAGCGAGGCCTCTTCAGATGCCTGCAAACAACATCAAGAGGAAGGAGTTAATGCAGCTTTCCACTCTGAGTTGCGCTCGGTGTAGGTGATTTCTTAAAAGAGAGCACTTGGAGGTCGGCATCCTTTGTGCCACAAAAGCAGAAGAATGAAATCCAGGTAGAGAGCAGAGCAGCGTAGAATTCAAACTGCTCACTGCACCCAGCAGCAACAAGGTTTGTCAAAGGGAAAGTCAGGACCATCGCTAAGGGATCACTTGCTCAGTTGCATTAAGCAGCGACACCAGTGGGAAAAGGTTCCTCCTTGCCCCTGGAGGTAGTCAGTCAGTAGCCACAACTCAGCTCAGCTGTGCCACATGATTCTCACAAAAACAGCAAATTCCAGCCAAGATGCTTCCAGCTGATGCCTAGAAGGGCGCGTATCTGCAGCACCAAAAGAACCGTGGCAGCTGCTGCCCCAGAGATGAAAGCATTTCCATCCCTTTGAGAAGGGACACACAAGCATTCAGTGGTTTGATTAAAGATTTGGGCCCCCTATGCCCAAATTTAGTTTTTACTATTGGAAATAGTTACAGCTCAGTAGGGGTGAGTCAAGGTTATGGCAATTTCACAGCTCTCTGGAGCTGAGATTTTCCTCCAGTAATATCCCAGCACTGAGGATGGCCCCTACCTGCACTGCAGCTCCCTTTCAACTGAACCCAGTAATGGACGGCCTTAGGAAGCAGCAGGTCCATGCCATGGCTGTGCCATTCCCCTCCCTCTCACGTTTTCAACTCATGCTATCAATAACAAATGCTGCAAGATTCAGGGCCCACCTTCCCTCCGTGTAGAAACAATGCAAACCAGGGAAGAAAACTTGAAAATTCTGCCTCTAAAAATAAAACCCAACCCAACCAGTGACTGGCAGCCTTTTGCAGGGAGCAGAGCAGGACAGCCCACAGGAGCACCACTGCTGCCCACTCCCAGCTCCCACAGCATCTTCTATGGTTCAGCAAAGGACGACAGAATTTCAGCCTCTTTTCTCCTTCTATCCCCTTCCCATCACCCCCCCTTACAGTGTGTGCTCTAGAAAGCAAGGACTACATTAGCAAAAATAGAACATTCTGCTAGCGAGCAATTGGCTTAAAATAGCCTACAATCGAATCAAAGCCACTTTGTCAACTTAAGTGAAAGCAAAGCACTCAGTCACTGCCTCCATCCATGTGCACGTGGCCTCTGTGGGCAGCTGCCCCCTGCAGAGCCCCCCCCCATCCAACAGCCCCCACTGCAAAAAGAGGAGCAGTGCTGTGCTAAGAGCTCCATGTGAAGAACCCCGCTGGAGTTGCTTTCAAGACATCAGGATCCGGCTGTGCTGCCACTTCTGTGCTTTTCTCTCCTGGATGTTTCATGCTGTTTCATGCAAATTCCTTCCTAACCTACTTACTCTCAGTAAGATTCAGAGAGAGAATTTCAGCATTTCCATAACACAGAGTGCCACTGGCAGCTTTGGCTGCCCAACACCCACAAAGCAGTTTTCATGCCTGGCTCCCATTGACTCGTTGGAGTCAGGCTTCACCACTGGGAGCACTGCTCTCTCCATCCCAACGCAGGGGCATTGCTTTAGCTCAATGGGAAGCACTTGCTCCTTGCACAGAGATATCAGGATGTGAAGGGTTTGGGATGAGTAAGTCAAACCTCCTTTAGGAAGGATACTCAAGATTAATCTTGTTGGATTTTTTAAGGTAAGATTCAAGATTAGGAGGCTAAAGGGAGACCTTATAGCTCTCTACAACTCCCTGAAAGGAGGCTGTGGTGAGGTGGGGGTTGGCCTCGGCTCCCATGTGATAGGATTATAGGGAACGGCTTCAAGTTGCACCAGGGGAGCTTCAGGTTGGATGCAAAGAAAGATTTCTTCTCTGAAAGATGGTCAGGCACTGGAATGGCTGCGCAGGGAGCTGCTAGCCACTGTCCCTGGAGGCGTTCAACATACATTCAGATGCTGTACTAAGGGAAATATTTAGTGGGGAAACATTGGTGATAGATGGAGTGTTGGACTGAACGATCTTGGAGGTCTTTTCCACCCCTGCTGATGATTCTCTGAAGATTCATTTCCTGCTTTTGGAAGTTGCACAAGTTTCGTAACTGAACATCTGCTGCATCACTGACTCCCTGCTACCTCAGTTCAGAGATGTGGAAGATGACTGACCCAGCTCCTAGGAACACAGCCCCTGACACTAAGCAGCACGGCTGCAATACGCCAAGCGTCAGCTGCTGAAGCTCATCTTGTTGGCCTCAGCCCGTTGATGCAGTTCCTGCTGCAGGGCCTTCCCACCCTCAGGCAGATTAACACTTCTTCCCAGCTCAGTGCCTCCTGCCTTGTGGCTGTTTCATGCTCCCACTTGACCTCTCCCTGTTGTTCCTGAGGTGTGGCCAAGGGCAGATGAATCACAGAATGGCCTGGGTGGAAAAGGATCTCTAAGATCATCCATTCCAACCCCCTGCTGTGTGCAGGTCACCAACCAGCAGCCCAGAGCCACATCCAGCCTGGCCTTGGATGCCTGCAGGGATGGGGCATCCACAGCCTCCTTGGGCAGCCTGTTGCAGTGGTTCACAGGTGGAGCAGCAGTGATCAGACTGGACCCGCAGTGGGCTCCGCATGGATTAAAGCCAGCCACGTTCCCACAAGCATCGTTTGCTGCACACCAAGTGCTCCCCCACTCTGGAGATGGGCATGATAGAAAGGCAGAGAGCAGCCTTCTGCACTTCGTAGTGCCTTTGGGTATCCCCAGGTTAACCTCTCATGGGGCACGCAGCAATCATCCAACTTGCATGCAGCTCTGAGATAACTGGGTCGTGGTAAAGAGGATGCAAGGACATCTGCTGCTGGAGAACTGCAGAGGGAAGTTACTGTACTTTGATAGCCCACAGGAATTATCCAGTGAGGCCACAATAAGCACAGAACTGCTTGCAGGACCTGCGCTGAACCCCGCTGTGATATCTCCAGTATTACCACTCACATTAAGATGCAGGCAGCCTCCACTCCACTTCTGTGTCAGAAGAAAGGGACAAGAAGGTCTGAGGGAGGAGCTGCTGCCTCTGCCCCAGGCGGCGCACAGACACACCAGGGGCTGCCCCAGCCCCACAGAGATGGGCAGGCAGGGTGAGGTCAGCCCCACAAGCAATCAGAGCCAGTAGTGCTCACATTTCTCAATTCATTAAAGGCAGCCATGGTCAGATTCCATGTGTCACCATGGTCAGATTCCATGTGTCACCATCCACGCCACGCCAGTGCTTGGGATTCCTTAAGTCTAGCAAATCCCATGCCTTGAAACGGTGCCATCAGCGTGGTTGGGTGACACACAAAACAAACCTGCCAAGATGCTGGCGTCAGACCCGCCAAGAATGTCACTCTTGGAATTGCCCATCTGACCTCCAGTGAGGCTGTCAGCAAGCAGGGTTGGTGCTCCAGTACCCAGGACACTGCAAAGCTAAGCCCTGACCACCCCCAGCTCTGTCCCGATAATTTTGTTAAGGGCGATTCAATAACTTATCAAGACTGAGGTGTGTAGTTGCTTACTCACAGCATTTATCTGAGCTCAACCTTTAATACTGGTCCCATATAACCAGACAAGCGAGACTCACAAGTGAGCATGTAGCTTCCTCTCTGAACAGCAATTACATGAATACCCAGTGACTGCACATTCAGACATTCTTCATCCGGGAAATCCTCCAAAAAAATCATAGAATTAAAAGGAAAAAAAAATAGAGAGCTCTCAGATCCCCAGGTCCAACCCCAGCCCACCCCACCGTGCCCACAGCCCTCAGTGCCACATCCCCAGTTCTGGAACACCTCCATGGACGGTGCCCCCACCACCTGTGCAGCCGTGCCACTGCAGCGCTGCTCTTTCTGAGAAGGAACATCTCCTAACACCCAACCTGACCCCCCCCCGCTGCAACTTGAGGCCCATTTCCACTTGTCCTACATAAAAAGGATCAGCAGAACCTAGATATACCAGCTGACAGTTTTAAGAGGCGAGTGGCATTAACTGACTTCTCTTCAGGAGAACAGCATTAATAGCTGCCTACCTATGGCATTTTGCAATGCTCAAGGTCTGAATCACTGCACAAGGCTCTATAGAAGCTGTCCCTCCATACCTGTCATAGGCTCAGCCCTCAGAAGGATGAGAGCTGCAGAGTGGGAGAAAATACACAGGGCAGCGATATTAATGATAAAACATTTGGAGCCATACTGATGAGAGCTGCTGCCAGGCACAGGAATCGGGTTGTGGTTGCAACTTAGACCCTGCGTGTTTATTTGAGCAGAAAACGCTAATTTTAGTTCACATCAAACCAAAGACATTCCCCCTTACAAAATCATTTGAGTATTCTGGGAAATATGAAAGTGCTTATAAAAGCTATAACAGCTCATAAAGCTATTTAAGCTTTCTCCAGAAGAGCTTCCATTTAGAGCATACTTGCCTTTTTTTATCCCCCTACCCCCAGTTTTGTTTTTTATTCACTAAAGATTGGAGCTCCAAAGCCATGTGCCTCAGCCAGCCCCAACCACCAGCTTCATTGGCCGTGGCCACACCAGATTGTCACTGCACTTTCATAAATAAATGCTTTTAGAAAAGAACACGATCATTTCTGCTAGAGGAAAGCTTTCCCCTAATGCTTGGCCATAAAACCCCACGCCGTTAACCTTTTGATGGCTGCTATTAACAGCTCAGCAGAGAATCGATCATACAAATGATGCTCTAAATACGGCCCTGCAGCTGATGACAACAGCAAGAGGTTTTGTGGGCTGTGTTAATGCACTTGGAAATGGATATCACTAAGACAAAATTATGGCAACCTCCTGTACAAAGCTTTTTTTTCCCTCCCCTCTTTGTTTGCTAAGATGTTAATTGCAGCTGCAGCCTCACAGAGGTGCCTCCCTGCTGTCCTTTGGGCTGTGCTGTATCAGCGGGGACACGGCACTCCTGTCCCAGCCAGAGGTGCTCCTGCAGGAATTCCCACTGTGCCCACATTGGCAACTGCTGGCATTCATCAATTCCCCATCTTTGCTCCCTCTAAACGATACTGCCCCACTCCCTTTCACTTGGGAACCTTCTGCATCCACTTTTGTGCAGTTACTTACTGACAGATACAAACCATTACACTTTGCTGCTGAATTTTCTTCCATGTATTACCAGGCTGGATGTGGCTCTGGGCAGCCTGGTCTGCTGGTTGGTGACCCTGCTCATAGCAGGGGGGTTGAAACTAGATGATCATTGTGGTCCTTTACAACCCAGGCCATTCTATGATCCTATGATATACTATTTACAATATTGCAGATCATTTTAGGCAGGCAGTAAAGGATAACTGAATTATACACACAGTGTGATGCCCTAACACAACAACTTACTCATTAGCTTTACCAATTACCTGGGTGTTTTCCAGAGTCCCTCCCTGTCCCAGCCCCTACTTAACAGGAACTCCCACATCAGCACTGACGGCCTCAGAAGGTGCTGGGTCACTTCAAGCCTTCATGGTTCACCACAGCCTTCCTTCTGCTGCTGCCAGCAAAGCACCAGCACTGGCACTGCTTCACTGACCTCAGAGCAGCTGTGGGCCGCACCGTGCAGCGAAGTTCAGGGTAGAACTGAAGCACAGCAGCAACAAAATCGGCACTACGGAGCGCTTCAAAAACCAACACACAGCTGTATGACACCCAACACACGCTCCAGAAGGAATGAATGCACACTACACTGAGGCAGAGCCGTGCAGCTCGAAGCAGCGCTGTCCTGCAGCTCATTGCTCCCAGCTAACTATAAGAGAAGACTGGGTTTTCACACCCGTTCCACGGGTCTCAGACAACTGCAAGGCTCGCCCAGAGCTCTTCAGATAGGAAGCAGTGCACAGCCCCAGGGCAGACGTGTTCCCCTGCAGCACGCTGCTGATGATATCAAGCTCTCGATTTCCTCGTTGCATTTCAGACATGTTTTCGTGGTTTCACGAACCGAAACCAGGCAGAGCCTCAGCGTGCTGTGAGAGCAGTGCGGGCTCCTGGTGCCATTTCAGGAGACCTCCTGGCTGCAGCACGCAATCAGACCTCTGCTTCATTTGCTCCAAGAGCCACCACCCCTGCAGTGCACTGACAAGATGCTGATTTTGCAAACTCCTTTCTCTTGTATCGCAATTTAAGCCAAAAATCTGCCACAGAAGTCATGAATTGCTGTTCTAAGGGCAGTGAAGAGTGAAGGAGGCAGCAAACGTGCTATGCTGTGCTCAGATCCTCTGTGACAAAGCTGCTGCCCAGCACTTGAGCTGGGGAATCCCGCCTCTACTGCTCATCAATTCAGAAATGTCAGACTGCACTTCAGGAATCAATGTGTTTTATTTAAACATCAGCCTAAAAACAACCAGAGGCTGAACAGCGCTGCACAGAGCAAGCTATGGAAAGGCAGCAGTGATAAGTTGGTTTCTGGAGCAGGATAAGGAGATCACCTTACCTGTAAACACCACCAGGTACACAGGTAATCAGGCACCTTTTAGAATACCTATAGGATCATATTTCTACAATCACCTTGTACAGGCAGGTTCAGTTACCTGGGTTCAGGTTTTAAGGCTGAACTTTGATTAACAGGCTCAGGTGTGCGAGGCAGATCCTTTCCAAACTGATGGTTGGTGATCAGGAACTGACCCTGGGGTCACCCCAGCAGTCATTCTGCTGCTCATAAAGGATGCTCAACACACTGCAACTCGCCAATCACAAAGCACTGCAACCAATGCTGGAAAAGACTTGGCAACACGTTATTTCTCCCAAACAAATAGTTCCTAGAATCATAACATACAGCTGAGAAGCGTAGAAGCATCTCACACAGCCTGCTGCAGTCAGTATTCCCCATTGTGACTGCAAACTGCCATAGCACAGGGGTATCAGATGGGTACACACAGGTGATGACTGCTGTTAGGACAGTTAAATCCATCAACCCTGCTGCAGCCACGAGCTGTTCACAGACAGTTCTCAACTGCTGCCTGCTATTTCTTAAGCTGTCGCTGATGGAACACTTTTGTTTGGGGCTCTATCAGAAAAGCAATGTGCTTTTTGGATGGACGCTGTGGGGCTGAAGCACCACACGGTGCTCTGCTTCTCTCCCAGGCTTCAAGAGGAACTTGCAGTCTTACAGCCATGTCTAGAAAGTCACATCTGAAGGGCACAGGGCTGCGATTCTACAGCACTGAGGTCTGTTCACCCACTTCACATCCCTGGGGGCTCTGCCACGTCCCACAGTGCACAGGGCAGCCCTGTCCTTCCTCGTGATGCTCACAGGTGTGAGGCAGCAGCTGCAGGGCACAGACCACTTCCCCTTTCCTCTGCAGAAGGGAATGCAGGCATGCACAGACAGGATCACAGTGCTGGCCCTACAAGCAAATGCACACGACATATTGATTTTGAGATCCCCTGCTAAATCTGAAAATACCCCAAGTTTTAAAAAGGCACTGGGGAGAAGAACCCAAAGCCACAGTATTTTGGACAGAAGCACGTTGGGCAGGGAGGAGAGAGGGGGTTAGGTATGCCAAAAAGAAACCAAATTCTGAAGAGTTAAGGGAAAAAAAAGCACACACTTCCTCACTCAAATGGTCCACAGCAAATAGATGAACTCACAGGAGATGTATCCAAGCATGGTGCCCACTTACAACAAACACCTTCAAGTTTTAGCTGTGTCTTCCTCTTCCTGAGTCACACAAATGCAGCAGCTCCTCTGACCAGAGAAGAGGAGGCTGGAAAAGCATGAAGATGAGATGGGAGTCACCTGGTTGTATATCAGCACCAAGATGCCCATGAAGTGTTAACAGCTTTTCCAGAACACTTCTCAGGTACTTTACTGAGTCCACAAGTTCAAATCCAAACTGGTGTATCTGAGCCTGCAGACAACTCAACAACACGTGGACACCCAACCTGAACTGCAGCTGTTTGCAGGCCCAACTTCAGGAGTCTGAGGGCATCCACATACGTGTGGCTGGAAATTGAAAGTACTCCAGTAAGTAAAGAAGAAAGTGAATGCAAGAAGAAAACACTTATTCAGCAACTTCTGAAAACGGCACCTCTATTCACACGCAGCTCAAGCTGTGCTGCAGGGAGAAAGAAATCCCCCTTTGCTTTGTAAAGAACTCTGACACCAGGCCGGGGGCCAACAAAGCCAGGCTGGTGCTACAGGCAGCCTGGGACAAGGGCTGCACCTTGCAGCAGCAAAATCCAAATCCCAGCATGGTGATTACGGGATGCAGTGTTTTCTAGGACACTGGCAAAGAGGAGAACCCTCACAGTATTGCAAACTGAAGTCTTGCCAAAGGCCATTAAAACTCATGTTGGGTTTAAGAGCATACATGAAACTAACGTGGATAACACCACCAAAAATAAGTCTGCAAGACTTGGTTTCTTTTTTAATTAAAGCTTCCAAAGAACAGTATGTTCAGGAAAAGCATCTAGCCTGCTTAAAGCAAAGCAAAACAAGATGCTGACACCCGCAGTGCCCCAGCTTCTTGGGCTGCTTCCCAGCAGCACAGCTCGCTCCTCTCCCTGCACCTCCTGCTGCACTGGGGCCCACTGCAAAGCAAACTCTTTCTGCTGAGCGCCAGCTGCCTCGCAGGCCGAGCCCCACACAGGGCTGTGAGCAGCAAACCTCTGCTGCTGAGCACCTACCTCAGCTCACACAGCCGAGATCGTAGGCTGCTGACTGCACTGGTTTCCTCTTTCCTTCAGGCCTGACCGCGGCAGAGCCGCTCCCTGCAGCTGCCCCTGCAGATCCTGCTCTCAAACACCAGCTTCAGCTCCTGGAGCTGTTTCGGGTTCCTACACTCAGACGAATCTCAGTGGAAGAAGCTGGATGCTGCCCTCAGCCTAGCAGAAAAGAAGCGGCAGCGTTGCAACGTACAAGAAATCACCTCACTCACTGCAGCAACACGGCATCAATCAAGCACGACACAATTTGCAGACAAAATTATCCCCCATTTGGAAACGAAAATCCTCTCTCTAGAAGGTAACACCCCATCCTCTTGCCTCCAGTGCTGGCTTGGCACCCCGGCAAGGCAGATTGTACACGAGATGAACACGCTGCTGTCACAAGAAAGGGGACAAAGGAAATGTGACAACCCGTCTCCATACTGCAATTAAAGCTGTAAGAAAACATCAAATCAAACTGCTAAAAATACACAGAGAGTTGCAGACCCAGCTACAAACTTAGAGATGCCGGAACAAACAGAAGATTTGGAGCACAAATGCAGAGCGTTGGAAAATTGTAAAAGAAATGTTCTCAGCGTGATCCCTATGGGAGAGGAATTAAGAAACACTGGGGGAAGAAATAAGGAATTTGTGCTGTTGCTGAAGGAACACCATCTGAAATGCTGAAAGGTAAATAGGAATCAGAAATAGGGAGAAAGAAGGCAGGAAGATGTGCAGGAAGGCCCTTGCTTCCCTGCAGAACATCTCTACCATCCTTGAGGTGCTCTTGTGCCGAAGTCAGAGAGGTCACCCCAACCATTCCCAGCCTCCTCCTGGAGCACAGAACTCTTCCTTCTGTCCTTCTGGCTGCAGACAGAGCGCCAGGGCTGCCCGGAACACAGGTCACTGCTCAACCGAGATAACCCGCCTGGAAAGGAGCACACTGCTTTCTCTTTACCAAACTGTTAATATTTACACTTGCGCTGGAACAAAGAGACCTTCCCAACAGATCAGGCATCTGCTGCATCCTTCACCTCCAGACACAGCACTCTAAGCATTTCATTTTGAGAAAGCAAAGCTGGTCAAGACCTCATTTCTCTCACAATAAAAAGGAAGGTGCCATTTTAATACCCGGGATGCAGAGAAGGCCAGGGCAGCAGTGACCCAAATAAAGACACAGCTACTGGTAGGAAATACCTGCTGACTGATAGAGGACAATGACTTGGAAGGATTTCAGGACATATAACACTACCAGCCAGGTGCCAGTAACAGATGTAAAAGTGCTTATTCCCCCCCCCCCCCATATCGCATATAACAACAGCAGAGTCTCTTCCTGATCTAAGAGACAACACCTAACAACATACATTGAAGTAACCGAGCAGAACACAAGCTCCCAGCAGCTGTTAGGCATCTCCACACTCTTTGCAGCACCGAACCCTGCTGCATGAGCTTCACTGCACACACCAGATTTTAACGCTTTCCCCTAAATCCCAGCAGCCAGCACTCACCTCTCAGCCACAAGCATCAGTCAGCAAGAGGAGGCTTCTCCAGATAGTACAAGGGATCTTAAGGCTCGATGCTCTCACCTTCATACCTTTTAGCCTGACTGGGGATGGTAGAACCAGCATTCAGCTACCCAGCCTTTGAAACATGACGCGTGATGTACCTACAGACAGGTGGGAAATGCAGACCTCTGTGCTGAATGGCACACATAGCTTGTGCCACCTGGCTCAGCATCACCACATACTGCCTTCTGCAGCACTAAGAAATAGGTGAGCAGCTCGCAGCTCTCACTTTATGATTTAATAACATGGGGATAATGCTACAGAGGGGCAGAAAAAAGTTGCGTGACTTGAAGGCTGAAAAAGGAAGCCAGATGTCAGAGCTGGGGCTGGGACTTATAAGTTCCTATTCTCTCGTTTCTCTTTCAGTAGTGAGTCAGAACAGCTCTAAGATGATTTACTTTTCTTTTTGAGCTCCCAAAAGCTGTCAGAATGCAGGTTGTGACACCTCATGGCCTGGTGCTGCCATAGAATATCCCGAGTTGGAAAGGGCCCATAAGGACCATCGAGTCCCACTGTCACTATTCCAACTCCCAGCTTCACCTCCGCCATCCCCAAGGAGCAGAGGTGACCTCACTGTTTCCTGCCCTCGTGGCACCAGCAGTGCACAGCCTTACCCCACTCTCTTCCACCTCTCATTGCAGGGCATCCCACAGCTCTCCAGGCAGAAGCAGCAGCCCAAGCAGCAGAGTTTAAGCACCTCCAGCAGCAGGATGGTTGCAAAAGCAAGAGGCTGTTCCCATGCCACATGGGACATCAGGAGCAGTTCCACTAATATGGGACTGCCTCACTGAGCCCACAGACCTGCTCTAGGCACAGGGCCACCAACCGAGCTGCACCAACATCCTTAATAGATGTGGGCTGCTCCCATCACTCACAGCAGCACACTCCTTGGTAACCAAGGGTGACAGAATAACTTATTGCTCACCAGCAACCTGGCTAGGTACACCGTGATCCGGACATACTTGATTCCTTAGCAGATGGAAGGCTTAAACTACTCTCAGTTCTTTAACGGAGGCTTTAAGCATAAGAAAATGACAGCACTTAGTGCTAAGAAAATGATAACAGGGATGTAAAATAAAAGTCAGGATGCTGCCGTGAAAAACCTAGAAAGATTCAAGCTACACACATCCACTGCCTGCTTCCATTTCTGCAGGCCGTGCTTCACACACAACAGGGACATGGCTTTTTTGGAACCACCACTGCTACTCCTGTTGTGTGCTTCCCACTTTGCTACACGTTTCTGAGGCCTATTGACAACAGGAAAGGCGAGTGCCTGCTGCACAGCTAACACAGGGTTTGAGGAGTCTCTCTGCAGTTCTCTGACAGAACAGCTGATTTCACACGGCATCTTTAGAGCCAGATATCAAGCAAAACGATATGGCTGGGAAGGAGAGCCTCCCCCTGAGCTATTCTTCTGGTGGATGGCATGATACAGGTCTCAGATAAACAAAGATGACATTCTCTAGGAGGTAACTGCCCGACTTGCAGCCTCCCATGAGGGTTCATTACGCACTATCTGGTGACTGCTATGCCCTAGCGATCACAACTGACCTCTGACAGCTTCAGAGATGATCCATCATTGGTAGCAGAAGTAGATCAAGAGGAGAAGCATCAGGAGTGAAACAAAGGCATAGCTTCTTCGGATGCAAAACAGTGCATTTAGGAATGGTCCTACAAATTTATTTTTAAGCTTTTTTTTTTATTATTATTAATCAGCTAGGAGGAACCTAATGCTTGAGTGGGAAACACACTTAATGCTTTTTGGTCTGCTCTAGAGGTTCCTTATCACTTGTGTAAGACTTGTGGAACACAGCACCATGAAGTGGCACATGTTGCCAACACACAACCAGTTTTTGAGCACAGTGCGTGTCACTGCAGCTTCCCTCCTGCCTTTGATGCTTCTCTCACTGACTCTGCTGCTCTCATCACTCCTCCTCAGTTAATCAAGCTCTAACTCATCACTGCTCCTCCTGCTTACAGCCTGCAGCTTTAACCCAGTTCAAGATACAAAATCTGCTTTCCCAAGTCTGGATTTTTACAGCGCAGTTTAATTATGCTGCATTCATTCCCAGTGTGCCTTACAGAATCTCATCTTCACACTTGTCCAACTGTTTCCGGGAAGGAGGGGGCACTAGCAGCAGAAGAGGCCCATCTGTAGGCTCCAAGGAGCGTGGAACAGAAGGAAAATCTTGCACAGGAGTCACATGAAGCGTTACAACAGTAAATTCTGCAGTGTGGCTTGATGACTGCTTCTCACCTGCCATACCCACTACTTGGCTTGTAGTTGAACCAAAAACTGAAGCTCAAGATAAAAGAAAACAACGCGTAACTCAGGAGACTGAAAGTATATGTCTGTATGAAGGCAATGGAAAAATCAAGAAGCCTCTTTTGAGTCTCTGAGGTTACTGCTGCTGCCCTGAAGCACAGAACTTGTTAACCTCTTTCCACATGCACAGCAGCAGCTTGCTAAACACCACAGGTCCAACAAATCATCAAAACCCCACAGAATTTATTCACCTTCCTGAAGGGTGGCATTCACTGAGAAGAACGGCCTCGAAAACACCACCCTTGGCTCCACCTTTGGCCAAAGCCACCATCAGAAGGAGCTGTGCTGTTGGAGCCATTCCCTGCTACGTTGGTTGAGAAATCCACAGCTGCAGAGCAAGATCCCAACTCCCAGAAGGAAAAGGTTGCAAAGCCTGGGCCTGCAGCATCCAAGGGAGCTTAGAACAGATGGGGGCTGGAAACCAGACCGACACCAACAGCATTCACTTAGCAAGGCCGTGGTGGGGCAGACAGAGGGTAGATCCCCATTTCCTGATCACAGAATGGCCAGGATTGGAAGGGACCTCAAGGACCATCAAGATCCAACCCCCTGCCACACGCAGGACCACCAACCTCCACATTCAACACCAGCCCAGCTGCCCAGGGCCCCATCCAACCTGGCCTTGAACACCTCCAGAGATGGACAGGGCATCCACAGCCTCTCTGGGCAGCTGTTCCAGCACCTCACCGCTCTCTGTAAAGAACTTCCCCCTGACATCCAGGCTCAATCCTCCCTCCCTCTCTCCCTCCACTTCAAACCATTTCCCCTTGTCCTGCTGTTATCCACCCTTTCCAAAAGCTGACTCCCCTCCTGTTTGTGGGCTCCCTTTAGGTACTGAAAGGCTGCAGTGATTCACCCCTCAGCCTTCTCTTCTCCAGGCTGAACAAGTCCAGCTCCCTCAGCCTGTCTTCATAGGGGAGGTGCTGCAGCCCCCGATCACTGCACCGTCTGTACACACAGCTGCCATCTGCCAGCAGAGCACACCTGGCAATGCCGGGCCTTCCTTCAGATGGAAGCAGTGAACAATAGCACCGTCATTGCTTAACACGACCCTGTGAGTGCCCGGAACGGAGCTGCGGCCCTCTGGAGTCAGCCTGCAGGCTGGCTGAGCTCGAGCAGGGCTGTTAACACGCTTCTTCTTCCATTTATCGAGAGAAAAAATAAAGAAACGATTGTGCAAATCACAGCCCGGCCGACACGGCGCTCCGTAAGGCGGAGATGCGGCCCGCCGCCCCGGGCCCACGGGGCACAGCCGGCCGAGGCCCCGGCCCGGCTCGCCCCGAGCTCGGGGCTCCGCACGGCCCCGCCCCGCACTCACCATGGCTGCGGGCCGTCCGTCCCGCGGGGCGGCTGTGGGCTGGGCGCCGCGCTCCGCTCACCTCATGGCCGCTCACTCCCCGCCGGCGGAACCGCCGCCTCCCCCCAGGCCCCGAGGCCCGGCCCCGGCCGCCGAGCACGGGGTGCCCCGGGGCGCTGGGAAGGGCCGCCGGACGGCAGAACGGCGCGGGCCGCTGGAGGAGCTGGGAGCGGCGCTGCTACAGGCGGTGCGGCCGCAGCTCCTCCGGGCGCATCCTGCGGCTCCGCCCGCCCCGCCCGGCCCCGCCCGCCGGAAGCGGCCGCCCGGTCCAGCCGACCAATCGCAAGCGAGGCTGCGGGATCCGGCGCGTGCGCACTTCGCTTCAGCACGCCTCTGCCCGCCATCTTAAAGGAGGGCGCGGCCTCTCGCAGGGCGGGGGGGGGAAGGTGTGCGCAAGTAGGTGCGCCTCGCCCCGCCCCTGCGGTACTGCGCGTGCGCATCCGGTTCTTCCCGCCCTGCAGGAAGCGGGAAGAGGAGGGGCGGGGCTGAGTTGGCCACGCCCCTCTTCTGAGGGCTGGGCGTGGCGGCGAGCGGTGCGTGAGAGGGGCGGGCGTTGCTTGGCAACGCGGAGGCGCGGGCGCGGCTGAGGCCCAGCCGTGAGCCCCGCCGTGAGGGGAGCCCCGCTCCCCGGCTGGCCGACACGAGGCCTACCTTCCTTTCTTCCAACCTCCCTTCTTCTGCTTCCCAACGCCTCCTGTGGCATTTCCCGTTGCAAGAGATGGCTGAAGCCAGCAGCTCAGCAGGCTTTGGGGGGACTGTGTTCGTACAAGGATGTCAGACGTGCTTGCAGCTGCATGGGGGGATTCAACAGAACAGGAGGGGGAGAGAAATGGCTGGAGAAGCCACTGCAGCCTCTGTGTTTCAATGCAGGGCTCCTCCTGTTTCTTCATCTCTTCCTGATGGGATTTTGCTCTCGTCGACCCAAGTTGGGAAAAGCCACCAAACGTTCTTTGGTGAGGGAAAAACAAAAAAAAAAGAAAGAAGAGAAAGAATATCTACATGGGGAGGCCGAGGGAAAAGAATTAGTGAAAGCTGTTCCTCGCTGCGTGGTTTAGCCCTTGATTATCTTTGTTCTCGCCTCAGACCCAGCCGGGCAGCTGTTTTCATCTCCTTGTACTGCTTCTGCCACAAATTGAGTCGTAGCTCATTCTGAGTGCCATGTACAAATGAGTGCTTCCACCTGGCATGGCCTAATGGAAAGGGTTAAACCATCTTTTGTAAGTACAATAAAGCAACATTGAAATGCGAGGGGAAGTTCTGTGTGGCCCAACCACGCCCTGTGTGTGCTTGGCAATAAGCAATTTGTTCATCGAGCAAGCTATTAAAAAACACAGCAGGTAAAGGTTCTGAGTGCAAATACCCTCCAGCAGCCATTAGGGGCTCCTGTGGCTGGGCACCATTGCCTCTTCCCTTCCCTGGGAGAGCAGCTCTTCTCTCCATGTTCCTGCTCCTCTCCGCTCGGCCCATTAGCCAAGGCATTAAATTTTAACATTTTCCCCGTGCTGCTGTCAGTGAGTGAGTGCCTGGGTGGGTGCCAGGGCCCCGGGGATGCAGAGGGGCTCCTGATGACACCTGTGGGATGCTGATACGTGGGCACTGTGCCTGCAGCCCCGGGGGCACTGATGGAAGTGATGGATGTGAGTTAGGGACAGATGCCCTCTGGGTTCTGTCCTTGGGAACTTTGCACTGAGGACGGGACTCAGAGCCATGCTGAATGGGAGCAGCCTCCCCTCAGCACAGCACGGCTGGGAGCTTTCCGGCCACGAGAAGTTAAAAACCCATCAGTGTTTGCCATTAGGGTGGGAGTGGCTGGGATAGATGTGCTGCAACCAGACCAAAGCGCTGAATAATTCCCAGGGAGTGATGACAAATCTGATGGCCAGGCTGGAGAAACTCTCTGTGTCCTCCCACTGCCATCCGCAGGGAGCTGCCCCAGGGGTAGGACAGCAGCTGGGGTGAGGGGCTGGCTCCTGGCACTGCTGTGCTGAGTTTGCCAGGACTCTGCCGCAGTGCTGGTGGGCCCCATGGCACCAGCAGTGGCAGCTGAGGAGTTAATTCCCAGCCTCACCGCATGGCTCTGGAGCTATTAATACCCACACGCTGCTGATCTGCCAGAGCGAGCGGCGGCTCTGCTGTGAGACCGGTCCTGTGCAGCCACGGCTCCTCGTGCCACAACTTTCCTCCTTTCCACCGCACACGGAGCACCTGCTCACCACGAGCCCCTGCACTGCGACCGCCGTGGTGACGGAGCTGGGGGCACCGGGGCCGTGCCCAGCACCTGGCTGCCACGTGGGTGCCAGAGAGGGGCAGCTGCATCTTTTGGCTTTGGAAATGTGGTGGGGCTGAGACGGGGCTTCATCCTGCCCCACTGGAGCCCTCACCCACAGCAATGCCACCCCAGATCCCTGCGTGTGCCCGCTGAACACCAGTGCCAACTGCAAGATGGGTGCCAGGACGGCATTGGGCACCAGTGCAAGAGGGATGCAGGTCATAGCTTGGCCCAGAGCTGCCTCCTCTTGTGGTGAGCAAACAGCCCCAGAGCTCAACCTGATGGTGTGAGTCTCCCCAGCACCATGGCACTGGCTGGGTGAGACCCACCAGCGGCACTGCTGAGGGCGAGGAAGATGCCAACGCAGCTCCGGTGCTGCCCGGCCCGCTGTCCCCATCACCCAGGTGCAACGGCCACCGGAGCTGAGCAATGGATTCCTTCTGCTTCGTCTGCTTCCAGAAAGAGGAGCTGCAGCCCCTGCACCTCCACAGGTCAGTGCTGCGGGGACGTGGCATGGGGCTGGGTTGGGGATGGTGGCTGATGGAGACCCTCCCGCTGAGCCCAAAGTTTGCATTGGAGCAGATGCATCATCTCCTGGACGGAGGGGACTGTGCCTTGGCACTGTGCTGTGCCATGTGCCGTGCCATGTGCCGTGCCATGTGCCGTGCCATTTGCTATGCCATTATGTGTTGTGCCACGCCACGTGCTGTGCTGTGCCATGTGCCGTGCCATGCCTTGCCATGCTGAGTGGGAGCAGGGCTGTCAGTTGGGAAGCACCTCCTGCCACATCCCAACAGGTTGCAGCAGCTCAGGAGGAGCAGGACTCAGGTGTGCCTGGCAGCCTGGGGAGCTCTGAGGACAGTGGGATTTGGGCTCGGCACTGCCATGCCCCCTGGACCCATCCCCATGCATCAGGAAACTGCTCAGTGTGTCAACTCCTGCTTGGCCATCCCCAGCCTTGGGACAGCCGCAGCACCCTGGTGCTCTTCCTCTTGCACCAGCTCACCTGATCGTGGCCCCGCTCCCAGCACTGCAGGACAGTCCCCAAGCAGAGCCACAAGGGCCGACACTCTGCTCTTTCCCTCCCTGCTGTTTTCTGGCTCCACAACCTCCTCTCCCATCCGTGTTGTTGAGTGGCAGCCAAGGCAGCACACAGTGCCTGAATTAGCCGGGCAGCCGGTGAGGCTGCGAGGTGTGAATACCGGCACATGCCGTGTCCAGCTGCTCCTCCCCGGCACCGGGCCACCGCCAGCTGCTGTCCTGTGCCACCATCCCACGTGTCAGGAGCAGGGCTACCAGCAGGGCTGTGGCTTGTCTTCGGTGGGCACATGCCATCCTAGGCACGCTGTGAGGGCCCTGTCCCTCCTACCAGTGTGCTGGAAGGTGTTGGATTTATTTTGGCGTTTCAATCCTGTTCTTGACCTGGTGTCACGAGTCCGTGTGCTGGGACGGTGCAGTGATGTGGGTCCCCAGGGCTGGCAGTGGGGATGGGGCTGCTGGATGGAGCGGGGCACAGAGCAGCTCTTGGACCCCCCCAGCTCCCATCCCACAGCTTGACCTGCGCTAGGGCTGAGCGGCCGCAGGTAGCCGGCACAGGGAGGTGACATCCCGACATCCCAGCCAGAGCTTAGAGATGGGGCGGTGCGGTGTGCTGGGCTGCTGTGGCCGGGTGGGCTGCAGCTCCGGCTCCGTGCCGCCAGCCCCAAACCGCGGTGCCGGCGACGAGTGCCGGTCCCCTCGCCCTCGCTAGATGGTGCCAGCGGAACGGGCTGCGAGCGGAGGCTCGGCGCCGTGCGGTGCTGTGCCGTGCCGCGCTCCAGGGCAGCGACTCTGCTGTGTGCAGCCTCGCTCCCAGCCCAGGGAGAGCAGTGCGATGCCGTGACCCCGCTACACCCCAGATCCCACCTGCCCTGAGAAGACAGCCCTTCTGCTTTGCTTCAGAAGAAGCCCACTCAAAAGAAGGCCACCCTGTTCCTTTTCAAATCTCTCTCTCTCATCATTATGCTTCGGTGAACGCTGCCTCATAGCTGCCTGCAAGCGTCCCTGATGGCCTCATGCCACCCTCCTCTCCCCAAGAGAGGGGGGCAGCGAGCAGAAGGCTGTGCCCGTGCTCAGCTGTTCGGGGTCCACCCCCCTGGTGCTCCTGTATCCCCCAGGAGCAGGAATAGGGCCTGAGGGCTGCAGGAGGGGGTGCAGCATCACGATGGCTGCTTGCAGCAGCTCTGTGTGCCCCCGCCACGAAGCAGAACTGCAGCCCATGGCAGCACGTCCTGCATCTGGCCCATGGCAGCGTGTCCCGCATCCCCTCCTGGACCTTGAGAGCAGCAGCCTTGGGGTGGGGCATCACAAGCTCCCCCCAGCCCTGCTCCCTCTGGAAGCCCCCCTGGCCAGGTGCCATCTGGGGTTGAGAGGGCACTGACCCTTTTATGTTGTGATGAGGATCCAAGCCACAGCAGGACGAACAGCAGAGGTCTGGCAGCTCCCAGCAAGGCAGAGCAGGGTCAGGGGCTCAATAGGGCAGAGATGGGGCAGATCTCGCAGGGCAGCAGGGAGGCACTGCTGGCACCTCCCCGGAGCGCAGCGCATCCCCAGCTGCTCCCTCTGCTCCCGCTGCGGCTCCCGGCGCGCTCCGCTCCTGCGCGCTGCCTCCCTCCCCGCTTTCTCCCTTCCCTCCCACCCTTCCCTCCCTCCCGTTCCTTCCCAGCATCCCCGCGCCGGCTCCGGGCAGGTTTCGGCTCATGGCACCGAGGCGTGACAGCTTGCGGAAGCGTTGGTAGCACCTTCGCTTTGGGCTGAGCCACTCCCAACTCCCAGCACTCTGTGATGGCGGTGGGATGAGCAAGCCCTGAATTCACTGTTAGAAACGTTTGGGGCTTTCTGCTTCTGGTTTGCCAGCAAGAGATGTTCGGAAGCAAACCTCTCCAGGAACAGGGGAGGCATTCATGGCACCTCTACCCACAAGCTGGGGACGCATGACCCGGGCTGGTCTCCACTTCACGGTGCACACACAACTCTGACCCAAACGGGGCCCTGCGTGTCCCCAGCTCGTCCTTGTCTTGCTGAGCCCCTTGTGCTGCTCATAGCAACGTGGGAAGCCATTCCTGGAGAGCCATGATTTGTTTCGCCGGGTCATTTCCCCACTGACCGAGTGCATCCTGGTGCAGGGCGAGATGTTCCCCCCAGCAGCCAGCAGAAATCCGGGTGCACTTGGATGGTCTGGGATGGTGTTGGGTGACAAACAGATTCGAACCATCTCCTTTCATTGTGCTGATCGTCATTAGTTATTAATATTCTTTAAGTGCTTTGAAGACCACGAGCTTGGTGTTATTGTTACTGCTGTTCTTATTCCAGCCGTGCGTGACCCACATGCCTGCCACGTGCTGGAGCTCTCTCTGCAGCTGCAAAGCAGCATCTGATGGGAAGGATGGAGCCCCACAGAACCCTATAGAGCCCCATAGGGCCCCACAGAGCCTCAGGGAGCTGACACCTTTCCAGCAGAACACTGCAGGATGTGCCATGTGCTCACCCAAATGTGAAAGGGCTGCAAATGGCATCTCTCTCAGTGCTCCCTGTCCTCTGCTGCCGGTCCCATTTTGTCCCCCGCTGCTCCCAGGGCAGGTGATGCGTCCCAAGGACCCGGCCACCGGCCCCATCCAGGTTCCCCCTGCGCCGCTCCTTGCACCTGACCTAGAAACAGCCCACAGCTATAAATAGGGACAGCTGGGGAGATCAGAGGCGCAGCTTCAAACACTGCAGCTGGGGGGTGGTGGCACAGGGAGGGGACAGAGGGGACAGCCCCACTGCGGATGGGTGCGAAGGGGGTTGGGGGGGGAGGGAGATGTTGGACCCGCTCCATCCCCAGCGATGGGCGCAGCGTGAGGAAGGTCACGGTGCCTTTCTTTCATCCTCGGGTCCCCCCCCGCCCTTATCCCCACGGGTGGGACCGGTGATGGGGACGGGACGTCGCCGGAGGGGAGCGGGACACGCGGGGGGGTGGGGGAGGGGCGAGGCCGAGATTCGATTCCCCCACGCGTGTCCCGCTCCCCGCGTGGATGGCGAAGGCGGTGCTATGGGCGGAGCGGCTCTGCCCTACCGGGGGGCTACGGGGGGGGGGAACCGCCGCCGCCGCCGCCGTCGCTTCTCTCTCCGGTTCCGTTCCTCCCGGGAGCGGCGGGATGAACCCGGCGGAGCGGCCCCGCGCTGGGGGCTGACGGCTGCCATCCGCCACCGAGCCCGGCTCCGTGCTGCCCCCGGTAAGGCTGGGGGGGCGGGGGGGGGGGGGGGGGGGGGGGGGGGCGGCGCTCGCCTTTGTGCGGGCGGCGGAGCGGCCCTTTTGTCTGCACGGCGAGGCGGTGGGAAGCGGGTGGCAGTGGGGAAAGCGCCATTTCGGAAGGATCCTGATAAAAATCATCGTCGTCGTCATCAAATCACCCGAGCGCGGGGGGTGAGGGGCCACGCGCGACCCCTGGCAGCGAGGGGATGGAGGAAGGAAGGGAGGGGGATTTGGGGACACGGCCCCGCAGAGCCCCCCGCTTTGCTGCCGCCGCTCTCGGGGTCCCGCAGCCCGCGCCCCGCAGGGCGGACCCCGCCCGGTGCCGCCGCCACCTGCACCGCATCCCCTCCCGGCACTGCCCTGCGGCTGCGGGGCCGAACTCGGGACTCGGGAACGGCGTGGGTAACGGAGTTCGTTCGGAGGAGCGAGGCCGGAGCCTGGGGGCGATGGGTTCCGCCCGTTGGCATGCCGGGGACGCGCCGAGGACACGAGGGAGAACGGAGTTATTGGGAATACGGAGCGATGCGGCGGTGCAGATCGGTTGGATATGGGGAGAGGATGCGGATGGGGGGCACCGAGAACCCGGTGTCCCTGTCCGTCCCACGGCTCTCCCCGTATTTGCCCTGTCCCGTCGTGCCGCTGTGCGGGCTGGGGGCTCTGACGGGAGTCACAGCCTTGATGCCGTGAGCCAGCAGCCCTGCACTCATCCCAGCCCTGCAGCCCAGGTGAGGTCCCTTCCCTGGGCTCTGCACGGTGCACCCACTCGGTGGGGCTGATGCCGGGCACCAGGAGCCCCAGAGCTGCTTTTGCAGCAAGGTGACAGCCCCGCTGCCCTCCGGGGGTGTAGAGGAATGGGGACACTGGGTAGAAGAGTTCTGGGGAGGGCGATGCTGCCAGGCTGATGAAACCAATCAAATGGTGAAGGAATCACAAAGTGCCGGCGGTGGGGCTGGGAGAAAGCAGGAGGAGCTGGAGGTTGGAGGAGTGCAGGTCCTACTGGAGACAAGGGCAGGGAATGCAGCCTGAGAGCCTCCGAGGAGCAGTGTGGGGTCACCGGGGTTGGAGGAATGCACTGTGGGATGGGACAGGGCAGGAGATGGCAGGGGATGCTGCTGCTGGGACGGCTGTGCTGGGACAAAGGCCTCACCTGTGAGCCGGGATCCCACACTCTCCTGCTCCATCAGCTCATCCAGAGCTGATCCTGGTTTCAGGGCTGCTGCTGGGCATGGAGCCGGAATGGGAAACTCTGGATCCCTGGGAACGGGGTGACATTGCTCAGGGAAGTGTCACACAGCAGGAAGTCATCGTGACTTCGTGGAGATCTGGGCAACGTGGTGTGAGGTGAAGGCCAGCGGCACGCCAGCATTTCCCAGCGCTTTCCAAAATGCTGCAGACCACTGCTGTGCAGGGTCAGGAGCCCTGCTGTGGAGAACAAGGGGACGAGGCACCATGGCCCACCCATCATCCCTGGACTAGCTGTGGGTTGTTCCTCCTGGCTTGTGGGCCATGGGGCAGCTCCCAAGGTGCCATCTCCCCACACACGTTTGCTGCTGTAGCGTTGCTTGTGCCAGTGTTCCCGTGTCACTTGGCTGTCCCCAGCTGCTGCCCTTGGCCGGCATCAGGTGAAGGGCATGGCTGTGTGGCACAGGGTCTGCAAGCCCTGCATGACAGCACAGAGAAAATGAGGGACCGGAACAAGGACATGAGCTGGGCCCTGTTTTTTTCCCCTGGTCACCTTCTGGCTTTGCCCAGTGGCTCTCACCCTGCTACACCACTGAGCCCAGCGCACACACCCCGAGCATCCCCACGCCTCCATCGGCCTCGTTAGACAAAGGTGCCCTTGTGACGTCCCTGGACTCCAGCAATGCCCCGGTGCCCCAGGGAAGGCAGCTAATAATGCAGCTCTGCTGCGCTGCTCCCCACGGCACCGAGGAGCCGCGAGGCGCTGAGATGTTCCTATAATGGGGTCACACGAGAGCGGAGCCGGGAGGCGGCGGAGCTGCCAATGGAGCGGTGCGCGGAGAGCCTGCGGCTCGGCCTCGGCTGCGGCCAGCCACGGTGTGAGCATCGCCAGGGCGGTGCGGGACGTGGGGAGGTCGCCAGGTGGGACGGTTGCAGCGGGGCTGGGCCGGGCACAGGTGAGATCTGCCGTCCCTTTGCTTCTGCGTGAGCACAGAGCTGAGGTTTTCTCAGTTCGCCCTTGATGCTGCTGCGGAGCTGTGGGGTGAGGGTCCAGATATGCAGTGGGAATTGTCCCCGAGCCCTCCCAGATGTGTCCTGTGGCAAAGTCACGGTGTTGTGGAGCGCTGGGCCGGCTGCCAGCTCTTCTGCAGCATCCTTCCCTGCAGGCCGGGCTCCAGGAGGTGCCGCACCGGCCGCAGGCTCCTCGTGGGATGCAGGGTGGCAGGATGGGACCCCGTCCTACCCCAGCTGCTGAGTGCTCCCCGTGTCACCGCGCCCAGCCGGGCATCGAGAGCCGACGCTCAGTGCTGGGAGGGCTCCGTTCCATGCTCAGTGCAGAGGCAGAACCGGGATGCCTGGGGCTGGTCCTGACCCCGCACATTGTGTGGCCACAGGAAGTCGCTTCCTTGCTTTGTGCCTCAGTTTCCTCTGCCGGGGCGTGGGGATGCCTGCTTGCTGCCGCGTGTTTTTCATTCCTCGCTCTGTGTCCTGCAGAGTCCCCGGCCCTGCTTGGCGCGCTCCTTCCCTTCTTTTCCCAAATCCCCACCACCGCACTCCGCTCCTCCTCTTAAAGGTTTTCCTATCCCAGTGTAGCCGGGGGGTTATTTTCTCCTTCCCATCTCCATTCCCAAGCAGCCACCGCTCCCCTGCAGCTTTCTCTCTCAGCCCTGTTCTCCTCAATGAGCTCCTGGTTGTTGGCAGAGCTGATGCACCCAGCGGCTGAGTGGCACCGGGTGGCACTGGGGATGGTGGGGACCGGAGAGCACAGAGACAGCTGCTGCCGGGAGATGAGCGCCTGCCTATAAATACATGCCGCGGAGCGAGGAAGCGGTGGGTGGATTATCCTCCTCACTCAATGAGATAAATGGTTCTCGAGCTTAAACACAGAGCAATTTTAGTCTGAATAGTAGGAGAAATGGTTCAGGACATGCAGATGACGGCGTGAGCCGCCCGTGGCACATGGTGGGGAGCAGTGGCACCGGCGGTGGCTTTGCTGTCCCTTTGGCATCGCTGTGGCTTTGTGTCACAACAGTGCTCACCACAGCGCTGTGCTGCTTCCCCACCAGCACCCACAACATGGCAAGGACTCGGTCCCACCACCCTCATCTCTGCGTAGAGCCGGATGGAAGCGCGTCCTCATCCCTGTCCCCGTCGCTGCCCTGGCTGTTTGCATAGAAACCAACGTGTTTTCAAAGCATTTCCATTCTTAATGAAAACTTCTGCTTTTCCTTTTTTATTCCTTTTGCCTGGGCGTTGTTGGTGTTCCAGCCAACGTCACTGTTGGGTGTTCCCAGGAATGGTGTTGGTTCCGTGTTCCCATCCCAACCACCTCTTGGGGAGGACTGTGGCCAAACTGGGAGCGATGCAGGCAGCACCCACGTCCCTGGGGACACCCCGTCCTTGTGGTCAGCCTTTCTCTTGAGGACATCCCATCCTTGAGGTCGCTCATCCTTGTGGTCACTTACGCTCTGGCTCACCCATCCTCGTGGTCACCCATCCCTGGGGACACCCCTGTTCCCAGACACCCATTTCCAACACCCCTTTCTGCTGAAGGTGTTTCTGCAGAATGAACCCTGAGCAACCCTGAGGCCCAGGAGTGGGCTCAGGGCAGCAGTCCATGGCGTGGTGAGCCGCTGTGCAGCACACACTCTCCCATCTTCCATCCCGCTGGCATTTTGTCCTCTTTTTTTTTTTTCCTTAAAGAACTTTGCTGGCTTGAATGATTGTCTTTCAACACAGGTTAATTAGCAGACATTGACAAGCAGGATTGTAAATTCAAGTGCAGACAAAGTTCTTCTTGCAGGATGTTGTGAGCTGTTTTTAGTCCCGTATCCATTCCACTCCTGCATTAACCCACCTCCACCTCCAGGAACCAGACACCGAAATGGTGCTCCTCTTCCGCGGGGCCAACAAAGCTCTATGGAGATGAGCCACTTTGGAGATCGTATGAGTCAAGCCGTTACATTTTTGGAACAGCATGATGTTGAAGTTCCTTTTCTATTTTTTGCCCAACTTCCCAAGAAAGAAAAAAAAAAATAAAGAAAGAAAGAACTGGGATGAGAGGCAGCAGGGCCAGAGTGGAAAGAAACAAGGGTGGGGATGGGGCTCAGCTTGGGTGGGTGAGCCTGTCACTGCGTGTCAGGGCTGGGGCAGTGCCTGTGCAGGAGGGTCTTTGTGTGCGTGAGGGTCTTTGCTCTGCTCTCCTCTGGGATTGCCCCTTGATGCCCCTTATCCACCTCCTCTTTGTCGGCTCCGTTCAATCTGTGCAGCCCTGTGGGGCCGTGTGTGGGGCTCAGCCCCGCTCCTGGGACCTGGGGACAACGCTTGGCCCGGGTTCGCTGGGATATATTTTGAGCTGTTTGTTGTGGTTTATTTTTCCACATTAAAAATCTAAATATATACCAGCGCCCGCCCAGCTGCTGTCCCATGATTTTTGTCAATCTGCTACAAAACAAAACACAGCCATTCCATCCCCTTCCTGCAGCCACCCCTGTGGTGCCTGATGCTCGTGGGCGCGGGGCGAACCGGCAGCGGGGTGGTTTGGCTGCGCTCCCTTGGTGTTGGTCAGGACGTGGCTCTGGATTTGTGTTTTTGGGGCTCAGAGGGTGGTTTGGCTGCAGTGCAGTGCGGAGTGGGAGCTCAGCTGTATTTGGTGGGGTCCCGGAACAGCGGGTTGGAGCCCAGGATTGAGGGAGAGAAAAGGGTGGCACTGAGAGCTGGAAGTGCTGGGTACTCTGGGGCTCTGGGTGGGGGAGTCTTAGGTGGCCAAAAGTTGGTGCTGATGGATGGGAAGGCAAAAGTAGATACCAGCAGATGTGTGGGAGCAATGAGCTGCAGCGCCGCGGCATCGCAGGTCCCAGGAGTGCTGGGCTCTCCAGGGATGCTCTGTACGGAATGGGCTGTGGGACAGGGGCAGGGCCAGTCCCTGCAGGTGGAAGCCGTGACGCACCTCTGCCTTGCAGCACAGCCATGAGTGCCGGATCCATAGAGCAGGAGCCGTCGCGCAAGCTGGCCTGCTGCGGGGTGCCGCTCATCACCGAAGACATGCAGTCCCTGGCCATCCGCACCCTCTCGGGCACCGACATCAACAAACACTACGACCTCATCCGCGAGCTCGGCAAGGGCACCTACGGCAAGGTGGACCTGGTGTCTCACAAAAGCACAGGTGAGGGGAGCGGGGGGCAGGCGCGGCTCCTGGCTGTGCATCGCCATCGGCCGTGCCGCGGGCTCAGCTGGCCCTCTGCACCCTGCAGGCACCAAGATGGCCCTGAAGTTCGTCAACAAGAACAAAACGAAGCTGAAGAACTTCCTGCGGGAGTTCAGCATCACCAACACGCTCTCCTCCAGCCCCTTCATCATCAAGGTCTTTGATGTGGTCTTCGAGACAGAGGACTGCTACGTCTTTGCTCAGGAGTACGCCCCAGGAGGAGATCTCTTCGACATCATCCCCCCGCAGGTGAGAGCTGTTCTGGGTGCTGGGGTGGGGCTGTGAGGGCTTGGTGTCCCTGGATAAAGCCACTGTGCCCAGGCTTACACATTGCTGGTGGCACAAAAAGGGGCCCTGATGTTTGCACAGCCCCACATGAAGAGATCACACATCTGTCCATGGGCAGAATGCCAACACCTAAGTAGTGCAGCATCTACAAGCAGGCCTGGGACCCATTGCTCATCCCCTATGTAGCCTGGGACCCATAACATTTCCCATTGGTGGCATGAGACCCACCGCTCATCCCTTGGGTGTTCTGAGACCCGTAAGTGATGGCTTGGCCATCCCACAGATAACATGCAGCCTGTCCTCTGGGTGTTCTGGGACCCATAAGTGATGGCTTGAGACCCATCAAACAACCGTATTGTGGTCCAAGACACATAATTTGTAGCCTGGGACCCATAACCCTTCCCACGGGTGGTCTGAGATATGTCACACATCTTCTAAGTGATCTGGGTCCATAAGTGGTGGCCTGGGACACATAACGCGTCCTCGAGTAGGCATGGGACCCATCAGCTGGCCCTGGTGGCTTAGTCCTGCTACAGTGTCTCTCTTCTTCCCCTTAAGTACAAGGGTCAGGGGGGAGGAGGCAGGGCAGTGAGTGGGAAAGGTGCAAAGAGACGGGGGGGGCACGGGTGGGCTGTCCAGAGGCGGCATGGAGTGACGGTGTCCCACGGCCGCAGGTGGGGCTCCCCGAGGACATGGTGAAGCGTTGCGTGCAGCAGCTGGGCCTGGCGCTGGACTACATGCACAGCAAGAGCCTGGTGCACCGGGACATCAAGCCAGAGAACGTGCTGCTCTTCGACCGCGACTGCCGCCGCGTCAAACTGGCCGACTTCGGCATGACCCGCAAGGTGGGCTGTCGGGTGAAGCGCATCAGCGGCACCATCCCCTACACGGCGCCCGAGGTGTGCCAGGCCGGCCGCGCCGAGGGCTTCGCCGTGGACACCAGCATCGACGTCTGGGCCTTCGGGGTGCTCATCTTCTGCGTCCTCACCGGGAACTTCCCCTGGGAGGCGGCCGCCGCCTCCGACACCTTCTTCGAGGAGTTCGTGCGGTGGCAGAAGGGCCGCCTGGCGGGGCTGCCCTCGCAGTGGCGGCGCTTCACGGACAGCGCGCTGCGCATGTTCCAACGCCTGCTGGCCCTCGACCCCGAGAAGCGCTGCCCCGTCAAGGAGGTCTTCTACTTCATCAAGTACGACCTGATGGCCGAGGTGCGCCGCCGGCCCTCCTACCGCTCCCGCAAACACGCCGGGGACAAGCTGCCCGCCGGGCCGCACCGCCACGAGCCCGCCGCCTCCTGCACGCCCGCCCCGCTCAAGAGGACCATCCTGACCGACGGCCCCGGCACGCGGCTCAACGGCCCCGAGCCCAGCGCGGCCTCATCCGGCCCGGCCGGCAGGACAGATGGACGGCAGGACAAGGGCAAGGGGCAGATGGTGCTGGCCACGGCGATAGAGATCTGTGTCTGAGGGCGCGGGGCGGTGCGTGGCCCCGCTCCTGCTGGCACCGTCCCGTCCCTTGGCACAGGGGCTGCGGGTGGCTGCAGGGCCGGGGGCTGCGCCTCCGTACACAGAAACAAGAAGAGGACAGAACTGGTTGCGCTCAGTAGCACTGAAGATGCCGGTGCCACCATCTGCCCAGCGGGCAGGAGCCGGGGGGCACCGGTGCTGCTGTCCCCATCCCGGTGGCTTCGCTGCCCCTCCGGGACCCCCCCATGGTGCTATGGGGGGAGGTCCTCCGTGACAACGCGACGGGGCTTTGCGGGGGCCCTGGGAAGGCCGATGACCCCACGCTTGGAGGAGGCCTTCGGGGTGGCCCCTGCCCCACGCTGGGCACCAGGAGGGGACGAGGGGACTGGGATGGAGGGGACCCCCCTGGCCACTCCCTGCCACGATGTAGCAAGTGTCACTGTGTGCCACCCCATCCTCCCTGCCCGGAGCGATGGCCGCAGCGATGCTCTCCAACAGGGGGGGAACAGCCAGGCGGGAGCCACGGGGTCACCCTGAGGACCCGCACGCCGCTGTCCCCCCCGGCCCCCAACTACCGCACAAAGGGCTATCACGCTCCCGAAGCAGCAGCAGTTTACACAGCAGTCGCC